>JAVCKS010000538.1:5167-15503 GCA_032273685.1 Pteraster tesselatus | reverse complement strand
CAAGGTTCTGCAGGCACCGCGCGGGATAAAAATAGGTGAAAATGCGGATTGTTTTTTTACGCGGAAATCCGCGGGTCCACGGAGAAGTTGCATGCCTGCACTACAAATCAAAGATAAAATCACATAAGGCTATATTTATTTAGTCTGACTAATGAAAGTCAACATTTGAAAGGGGAAATCAATTTTACATTTTAGATCTTACATTTCAGATCTTATTTCAGAAGAATAAACTTTCATTACCGAACATTATATTCTCAAAAGATGATAAGAAAAGGTAGTATTTTTCCAGGAAAAATTGCCATAATAGCAGCCAGGAGCAGTTTATTGGGTTAACATATATTGTCCCATGCTAGATTATTAATTAGATTATACAATTTCCTAAATTTTATTCTCAAAAGATGATCAAAAAATGTACTTTAAAGTTAATATAAATGCGGCAATATTGTGGCCAGATTCTGTTCTCTCATAATACTTATGTTTTGTCATATCTTACATATTGTCAAGCTCTCTCAGGTGTACTGCTTCACAGAGTGTTACAGTTAAAAAGCTCTGTTTCTACTGACTTAAAAACTAGCCAAATCTCAAACGTATTCAATTTGCAATGTTATTCTCTTACAAATATCTGCATGCGATGTAAACATATTCTTTGTTTCCATTTGGTCTAAGGCATAGTGGTGTTGATTAGTGAGAATCCAATGAAACAGATATTTAAATTGAGGATAACATTTGTAATTGTTTTGTCAGTATTTTAGAATAAGGATTGTCAGGGATATATGTTTGTTATTACACTAGGATTAATATAAATGAAGTTGAGCATCAAAGGATACTAGAACCTGGTTCGCGATATATATCCATTTCATCAAATGTTTACTCCGATTACGAATTTAGTTTTTTCAATTTTTTTTTTAAAGCATCTCTCCTAACATTCTTTTTGGGGGTAGGGATATTGTAAATCTTCTTATGATGCCCTGTATTATTTTTCTTATCTTAATTTTTTCTTCGCAATTATTGCTACGGAGATACAATTTCTAAGACTTGTTAAATATTTCCCCAAGTGGATATTCCCACCAAATATGACATTGTTAATAACTCGATAAGAGTGCTTTGATTAGAACGGTACAATGCATCGCATCAGAAGCCAACCCTTAAAAATATATGCTGTTGGGACTTACAAGAAAATAGTGCTCATGCTTATCATTCATAATCCTGGGTGCTCATTCCATCAAAACGAACTGTCAAAAATTGAGTTCTCTTATTAGAGGCTAAAGAATCACAGCAAGTATTCAGGGAATCTTTGGGTTAGTCAACTCATGCTGTTTGCCCCACGACTTAACAATGACAACACAGAGGGACTGCGAATGAGAACATTTCAAGTGAGAAAATATGGGACACCAGGTGCTCAAGAAAAGCTTGCTCCTAGTTGGCCCGAGGCAATGACGTGTCAGAATAGGGGACTATTCCTGATGATGGGAATAGGGGAATTATTGGGGTGGAACGACCCACGCCGACCAGCCATGACAAAGTAGGTCATCGACTGATCTACCGGGTTGGGTGGGGGGAAGCTAGAGTTCTTCACTGCCCTGCTGGGGTAAAATATAAGAATTAATCTGTTATTAAAGTTACGAGGATTAACACTATTTTTTCTTCTTCATTGTGTAAGACTCATGAGGGATTGCCGTGGACGGGGATGCACTAGTGACGGTGCGATTGAGGTGAGACGAGGAATTCTTTTTCTTGAGGTTGTACTCTGGAATGGAGTACAGTCACAAGGGGATGATGGTATTATTCTTCCTGCTAAAGATTCTGTGCAAATTTCCATCTAGGATTACCGTAGCGACACCGCTAGATGTAACCAAAACCCTAAGATGGACGGCACGAAGACAAAATATTTAATCATACTAATAGTGTGCGAAATGTTTTTTGTAGCGTCTTGTGGTTGCCACCTTGGGAAAGATTTCCACTCACTCTCACCTAACATCTTTCTTTCCCTCTCTCAATTCCACTGAAGTAGTCGGAACAAGTTGTCAACTTCACAACAAGTGGAGCTTGGTTCTAGCTGCTGGACGCAAGAGGATGCATCTCAAGGGATTGGTGGAGAGCATCTTGCTAGTTGTTCCATCACCATCAGCCATTATAGCTAAATAGCTACATGTAAGTGAAGATGTTCATTAGAATCTACAAAACATCTTGAGGTAATACTGTGAGACGACGGCTTTAAAAATAGTTTTTATTTAAACAAAAATTTCACATGAACGTGACGAAGTACATCAGATTGGGGGAACTTCATCACGTTGTCCCTTGTTACATCAGTGAATATCTTTCTCTATCGTCCAATGCTCGTCCAACTAGGCCCAGGCCTAGTATGTACACATACTGCAAACCAATATCTTGACCAGTGGTCTTTTCCTTCACTCAAAATCTGATTACTTTTCCCTCAAGAAATAATGTTTGTTTTTAACAGTCTAACAAAATTGTGGTTATATTACTGTTACACAGACATGGAGGCATACATAGATGTATGCGCGTGCATGCGTGCACGCACACCTGCACGCACACCTGCACGCATGCACACCCGCACGCACACCCACACGCACAACCGCACGAACACCCACACGAACACCCGCACGCACATACAGAATGACACAAACCTGCATGCGCGCACACACACCTCCCGTCCGCCCGCACGCAGGCATGCGCACGCATTTACACACACATCACGATAGTTTTACAACGCTTTATACTTGTAGCAAACACTTGTTAAAAGTTGACATACGGTGTATTAGTAACAAAGCCCAAGGGTTAACTCTACCCGAAGTAGATTTCGTTCATCTCTGGTGCTACCAAGTTCGACATATCACTGGACAAGAGAGATTAAGCTCTCGAGGTGGGCATACATGTACTTTACGTTTCACGTCTGCTACTATGACTCCGAGTCCATTCACGGTGAGAAACCGTCCACTTTAGAAGGGTGCAAGTTTTATTATAGTAAAGCAAAAAGTTGACAAATATCTGGTTATAATGATAGCACTGACTAAAACATTTGTTACAAACATCACGCATGCCTAAGCGCATAATACATGTATTTAACACTTATTAATCGTTGCAATAATTACTATATAAATCGTTGGTTTCCTCCAAGCGCTGTGACGTCATATCAAATGAGACCGCTGATTGGTCAGAACGCGCAGTCTCACCGCGGTATTTTGGAAAAATCGCTCTGGTTTCTAAACGGAGCGGTTTATCGCCCTACCGCGCAGGGTTTTCGCCCCCAATGTAAACAGTCCCATAGAAAGACACGTATTCTATTTTTTTTAACGCGCGGAATTCCTTTACCCTTCGGTTTTGTGACTGATACACACATACACACACCATCACACAGACCGACTTAAATGGGGTACTACATTGTTATGTACCTATTGTAGACACAAACAGACAAGATTAGACCACAACCAATAAGCGATATCAAGTGCACAGAACAATGAGTTTTAAACTCGTTAAAAACCTAGACCAAAATAAAACTGCCCCTATGAAATCGCTCCTCGGATTCTAAAAGAAGCGAAAGAACTTGCGCATTCTCTTACCAAAGTTTTTAATACCTCACTTTCAGCTGAAATAGTCCCACCTGATTGGCAAAAGGCACACATTGTTCCACCTTTTAGAAACGGTACCAATGATAAGGTGTGTAATTATAGGCCAATTTCACTGACTTCAATCGCCTGTTAACTTTTAGAATGTATAATTTGTAACAACCTTATTGATGACCTTAATAGCAATAGCATCCTTCACAACCAACATGAGTTTAGGAGCCAGCGTTCCTGCAAGATGCAGTTACAAGACGCCTTACATGATAGCTTGTATTTAGATAGAGAAAGCAGTGTTCCTGGACGTCCAAAAAGCATTTTTTTCATTAGTTCAGCACAGTTTACTCTGTAACAAACTCCAGCTGTAGGGCATTGATGCGAAAAATCTGAAATGGTTATTAACACAAGCTTTCTTTCTGGTAGATTACGAAGAGTTGTACTTAATGTAAAATCAGGTGTACATGTACCTCAAGGTACACCTGGTAAGTATGCAGCTGAAACGGCACATTCCCATTCATTGACTACCTCATGAGACATAGATTACAATAAATAACCTTTACCACTACAGTGTATATTACATGCCCTTAAAATATTTCAAAAAAGCCTGCTCCACACGATCCCGAGAGCTATCTGCTGAGTAAAACGTCAGTCTATGCTATTTGCTCAGCACATACATGTAGCTCATCGTGTGCACGCAATTTACGTGAGGTCTTCTTGGCCTCGCGAGGCCAAAAATAAAATATCAAACATGTTGGATATTTTATTTCCGGCCCTGCGAGGCCAAAACCTCACGTAAATTGTGCGAACATGATGAGCTACGTGCCGAACATACGGCCTTGACTGACTTTTTGCTCAGCAGATAGCTTTCGTGTGTGGCAGGATTTAAGAGCATTTTCACAGCTGCAGACAGATGTAGCAAAATAAATGTGAGACTGAGGTTTTGATTCTTAGAATGTTGAATGAAATCAGTCCCTTCACTCTGATGGAGTGAAGGGACGTCTATATGTAAATATCTAATTTGTAAGCTATAAGTGCTAATTAAAATTAGGTGTTTTGTTTGAAGAGAAATATCTCGCAGTTGGACTATAGTTGGACTACAGTTATAATTAAATCTGTAGGATAATGACTGAAAATCGCACTTACTTAAGGTGTAGATGGTCACCTTAGATGGTCGTCATAATAAGTGTGATAATAATGATATAAATAACATCAGCGTTTAATATACAATGTAATGGCAAGGCCATTTTGACTTAAAAGGGCGCACCCTTCAGCTTGTATGGAAACCTTGACAAGGGCACCGAAGCCAAGTTAATTGGTACGATCAATAAACAGTAAAATATCATAATTATTAAAATATTGAATACATTGATCAGTTGTCCATGTAAAAAAAAGTACTGGCTAAAATAAAAGGGAAACGGCCATCGGTATTGCGAGCAATCAGAAGCTGTTAAACAACATGGGATAGAAAGCGTTGACTGTTCACACTGAATACAACAACACCATATCAGGTTGAGCAGGGGGAGGGAAGGGAATGATACAGGTTAAACTAACCAGAATACAGTAGGTATCCACACTAACCAAGAAGGGACAAACGCAGAGAAGCTTGGCTAAAAGGGGAAAGATGCCCTGGACTTCACACCTTTTTTTTTTTTATATATTTGAGTTGAAGTAACACGTTAACTGTTTGTGAGAGGGTTGGTCGTTAATCACTCGGGGATTGTTCCAAGAGGGATGGGTTGGGTGTACTTTATCATTATTATGTAGGATACATGGTGTTTGTGGCAGTTCTTAATTTGTAGGATACATGTACATGTAGGGTGAGTCAAGAAATATCTCCACATTTGTCAAAGTTATAATCATAGAAACGTCTGTTAGTAAAATGTACATTTCCAGGCAGTTCCAGTGTCTTTTTAGAATTCATGACGCAGACGGTGAAGTACATCTTTATACACGGCCTGGCCAACAAAAACTAGATTTAACTTAGCAAATACACTGTAGGTAAGCGCCTTCCGTTGGATAATTACTGCAGTGATAACTGGCAACAAATTACATATACATGTATACTGTTGCAAAGAGTAGCTTCTCATTTCTCAAACAACCATGTCCAAAGACATATATCCTGTAGTCGTGGTCACGAAGAGAAGTCAAGGGTTTGGGAATAAACAGCTGTGTAGCCTTAAAGTGGAAGTGCCCTGCCAACAAATAATTTCCTAAAAACAGTGTAATTTAATAGGACATAGCCTACCTATTTAATACGAAAACCAATTTGGTGTCTGATTTTAGCAGTTATTTGGAAAAACCAACATTTCGTAGGGTTATTTTTTTTCTGGTGCACGCAAAATAACAGTCGTCAGATCCTCCAAAGAATTGTGACGTCACTGGACGTAGTCCTTTGTCCAACGGCTATTTACTGTGCTGCTCCATTACAAACACGCTGAGTTATAAGTGCTAGAATTATGCACACAAAGTACTGTTTTTACATGTGTATGACGCATGCTTTTGTCTGGATTTGTTGCCTCACTCCTGATATTTTGACGAGTGGAGTAAGAAATTACACAAAAAAATCTTCTTTTATTGACATAATATTACAAACAAATCAACAGTTTAACTTAAAATGGAATAGCTAAACATAAACTACCGAATAACGCCCACTTATGTCACCACGGCACTTCCTCTTTAAGAAAACCGAATGAGGCTAATCCTGCCTAGTGCCCACCATACAAGCCCGTTGGGCCGTGTTATGATCTGGGTCTGGCTGCTTCAGTTGGTCAGGTCTAGATTCAGCAATGTTACGTGCCCAAAAAATAAGGTCAGCTGACTACCAAAATGACCAGGTTTTGCCATCAATGGATTTTTCTTCCCTGATGGCACTGGTACAGTATATGCCAAGATGACCATGCCATGATTCATCGGGCTCAGATTGTGGAGCATGAAACATCATTTTCACCCATGGATTGGCCACCATAGAGTTCAGACTTTAACCCTATTAAGAATCTTTGGGATGTGCTGGAGAAGACTCTATGCAGTGGTGGACGGAAATAAATTTTGTAACATTGCATTTTATAAGCTTATCAAAATGATGCCAGTCCAAGTGTGTGACTTTTTTTTGGGGGGCCAGGCAGTTTATACAGTGGTTAGCCTGTAAAGTGCCAATTTGTGGAACAAATATAAAAATACCACAAGTGGACATATTTTTACTCTGTATTTGACCTGCACATATTGGAATGAGTTGCAACAATGTTTCAAGGGATCGAGGCTTGTACATGTAAATATGCGAGGTTTCTACGAAAGTAAAATGTAAGGCAATCTGGGAAAACCCTTCACATGGTGGGAAAAACCAAAGCTGAATATGAGCTCTTGCCAGAACATTTTCTTCAAGAGATCCAAAATTATGAGCAAATAAAGTGGAAGACATACATGTACTACTTTCCTTGGAGCTGAATGGTCTGGAATAATGACTTAAATATCAACGTATTTTTGTATACATTTAAAACATTACTCAAAAATGTTTTGGGGGCACTATTGGATAGTTAAAGAATACATTTCAGGCCAAAACAACATTTTCTCTATTTTCCCGAAATAGCATTTTGCGACATCCGGCGGGTTTTCGCAACATTTTAATAGTGGTTTTTATCTGTAATTAAATTTTCACTTTGCATTTGAAATAAAATGAAGCTCTTTTGGTAAGTAGGCAAAATCAATTTGACCCGACATGACCTAAAGGTTCATTTTGTACGATTTGGTCACATACAGACATTTGGTACCCAAATAAAGACGAGAATGAGCACTCTGTGATAACTTACTGCAACTTTGGCAGAGTCTATTAAACAGATGTTTTTACAGAGGATTTTAAGAGCAGCATAGCAAGTTCGTAGCAAGCAAGTCTGATTAGAATAGTTTGTCTTTCTCGGCAACTTCAATTCTGGATATTTGCTATATTTGCGTGTGCACGCACGCACACACGCTCACGCACGCACGCTCGCGCACGCACACACATACACACACCCACACAGTCGCAGAGAAGACCACTCTGCAATCTTAACACAAGTCTTGTCCAAACCAAATATCTACAAAATCAACAAACGACAGCTCGACAAAAATCTACTTCAAACATTTTTGGACCCGCGCAAAATTTCTTGTACACACAGACACAAATACAGACTTCACATGTAAAGAGTTTAAAGGCTGAACACATGAATGGAAAAGGCAGTAATTACAGTGAACCTGGACAGCAATTTGGAGAGAAACATGGTAAAAATGGCAGCTTGTGTTGATGAGGTAGACAGAGAAGGAAAGAGGGATGGAGATAGCGAATGAGAGAGAGAGAGAGAGAGAGAGAGGGAGAGAGAGAGAGAGGGAGAGAGAGAGAGAGAGAGGGAGAGAGAGAGAGAGAGAGGGAGAGAGAGAGAGGGAGAGGGAGAGAGAGCGATCAGTAATAATATATGCAGAAGGGCAGGAAGGGGAAGAACAGGGTAAAAAAAAACACTTGCCACTGTGGAACGCCTGTGTAAATGGTACGCATGCGGTCGTCACGCCAAATGTGTTGGTTTTAGTGTGCAAAGCTAACAGGGAAGATGAATTGGGCCTTCGCTCTCCCCACAAGTCGGACAATAGGGCTGATGTTTGTACCTCAGTGCAGTAAGTTAACAGTGAGTATTCAATAATGCATAGGAGGAGGAGGACAGGGTTTGTAGTTGGTATCAATACAGACACGAAAGGAGTAGGAGTAGGAGGAGGAAGAGGTGGGAGTTGATTGCAGCAGGGCCTTGGCAGGCTGCTTTATAACATCAACATATTTCCTTATATTGACTTATATGTATCAGGTGAAACATTGCAGGGAAGACGACAGTAATAATTCATCATCTAAAGAGAAAGAGAGAGAGAGAGAGGGGGAGAGGGGGATGAAGAGGAAGAGAGGGATGAAGAGGGAGAGGGGGATGAAGAGGGAGAGTGGTGAAGAGACGACGAAGGTCTGGGAAAAAAACTAACCAAATGAGACCAGTATAAACTCATTAACACTAGTCACAATAATTCAATACCCAAAGGCTATGTTTGGGGCTATTAAATTAACAAAGTTGTTTACGAATTCCAGGAATAAATTTGCTGTATAGTCAGTTCTTTGGTTTAAGAGGTAGATGTGAGAGTAGATGAACACCACCATTGCAGTCAAGCTGGCAATCGCTATCATCAGTAAGGACTGAGACAAATTGTAAAGTGTACATTTTTTAGCATTTTTTGTGCAAGCATTTTATTTTTAGGAGGCAATCACTTTCATAAGTAAAAATGGAAGAAATACCAAAATAGTGAATGAAAACTTGTTTCTAACATTTTACACGTAAGCATTTTGTTTTTTACAATGGGATAAAGTGGTTTTAAATCCAAGGACTATTAACGATTCTATACTTTTTGCAACAGACTAGCGATGACTGTCATCAGCATAAAAAAGGAGCAATGCCCAAATAGTGAATGTATTTCTATAAAGCAGACAGCTGAGAAAGTCTGTATAGTGGTTTATCACGTCATGAGGATGAAATGGCTGCTGAAAAGCAATTATAATAGGAACTTGGAACATAGACTCGACTATTCAGCACTGGGGATTCAGCACTGTAAGTGGCAATTTTCTTTGGCAACAGCAAAACCTCGCTACTAATACAATGACCACAGCCATAATAATAATAATGATAATAACGATAATAACTAGAACAATCATCATCATCATCTTCATCAACGAAATGATGGAGAAGAGAAAAGAAAACAAACTGATATTGACTTTATGATTCAGCCAGGAATCTAGGTCAAAAAACCACTTAATTTTCCTTTGCAGTATCGCAAAATCATTATGATCTATTTGAACACAGGAGAGGAGAAAATCAACAATAATGAAAATTGGGTCAGGTCGGGACAGATGTTTGACTCTCAAATTTATCAATCTTGAAATTATAAGTGATGTTTAATATCAAGAGCTAGAGCAACAAGTACAAGTTAGAATCAAAGATTACTCAGACATCCTTCCAAGGAGATTCTACAAATTAGAATAATTTTGGATGATTAATTGCTCTGAACTCGTTACAGTTGGCAATATCATAATTTCAGCGGCAAAATATCAATACATTACCCTACGTAAAATAATCAAATAAGGGTGAAAATATCTGTATTGAAGTAAAAAACAATTGGGTAATGTAGTGCATGCATTTGTGTTACAATTAACAGGGAAGTGAAACTTTCGTATAGAATCTTGAATCTTGCGATTTTTCACTTCTATGGATCACATAGAACTCAAAACAACCCGTTTCCCATTTTTTCAAAACGAACAAGCACTAAATCTAAGATAGCAGCCATGCAACACAATAGGCAACTAATTTGTAGCGGATACACATGTAGTTGTCCAGTAGATCTGAATCCTTCGCTTGTAAAGTCTACGAATTTGAACCAGTTGTTAACCTACGGTACTACATGTACTACTGTACATGTATTTGTCGTAGCTTGACAACATTTTGCTCTCCACTAGTGGTTGTGTATTGGGAGAGGAAGGAATTACAGTTTTTTTTAAATGATGGAAAAAGTAAGGGACCAAAACTCCAGTTCACATATTGGCATGTGCACCAACAGGATTCGAACCCAGGGCCTACAGTGGTGAATGGCATGTAGAAAGCACCACTGCACCACCTACATGTAGGGCCCCCGTGTGCTGCACAGGTTGACTCCCAGACCCCCGGCTTGGGCGAAAAAAGGGGTTGGATTCTGTGGTATTCGGC
>JAVCKS010000527.1:0-19898 GCA_032273685.1 Pteraster tesselatus | reverse complement strand
AGCCAGGCATGCAGCAGCCAGGCATGCAGCAGCCAGGCATGCAGCAGCCAGGCATGCAGCAGCCAGGCATGCAGCAGCCAGGCATGCAGCAGGCAGGCATGCAGCAGGCAGACATGCAGCAGCCAGGCATGCAGCCAGCAGCCAGGCATGTAGCAGCCAGGCAGGCAGCCAGGCAGCCAGCCAGGCAGGCAGCTGTTGGGGACAACGGTACTAACATAAATAAAAAATATATTATATAAACTCGAACCAAAAAGTTCCCAGATCATTCTAATTTGTGAAATGTTTAATGCAATTTTTGGGCTAATCACAGAAGTGGGGTATCAATCATCTGAAAGTCCAGTTACCAGGCCACAGTTCATGTGCATGTTTGCAATGATATGCTTCAATGTTCATGTCCGAGTTTATCAGGCCTGAAATGTTGATCTTAAAAGGGGCAAGGCCATTTTGACAAAGTTAAAAGGGCACTCCAATTCATAGTTTGATTGAAAATCTGGAAAAGGGCACCAAGGCCAAGACAATTGGTACAATGTATATAAGGGGGCCCCCAATGCCACATGCAGAGACAACAGGTGTAGTTCAAAATAAAAAAATCATCAAAATGAATTTTACCAGTTAAAATAATTTATTTTAATGATTACTGTTTATGTTTTTTTACAGCAGCATCTGGTGATCTTGAAATTTATGAAGCGCATCAACAATATTAAATGACATCCTAACAATGGGAGGGACGACTGGTTAAATGGGTTTTATGGTCGAGTAGGGCCCACAATCATGACATTCTGTGCTAAGGGTGACTATTAAATACTGTGGGGAAAGTTTCTGTTTCAAGCAAGACGTTTTGGGACTTAAAAAGAAAGACCACACATTGATGACAGTAATTCTACCTAGAGGTCGGCCTTTCCATGGCAAAACAGCCTAACTCTAACAATTACATGTTGAGAACATCGAGTTCGAACACTTGCCTTTTTGGACAATAACAAACTACAGGTATCTTCAAGTTAACTTGTTTTACCATAAACAATCAACATAATGATTTGAATCCATTTGGAAGGCAAAGCACTCTATCTCCAAGGTTTTGCCCCCCAAGAAAAGAAAGTGTAATGGATTTAAAACAGAGATAAGCTGTTTTGCCAAATAGCCAACTAGGGTAAAATGTAAAAATATGTCGAGATACAACATGCTATCTTCAAAAGAAACCATTCAACTTTAAAACATTCAGAAATGAAAATAGGGCCGTCAAATTTACCCAGAAATTATCATATCTCCAAAAGCTGAATTTGGCCAAATTTGACCTTGACCCCAAACATCCCAATATTGAACTTGTATGAGATATTTGCAGTAAAATTGCAGCCTCTATATGGGACATTGTGATGTGAAAAGGCAGGCGGACAAACAGACAGAAACACACACGGACACACACCCAACACATGGAACATATGGGTTACTGCATTGTCCCACCTATTGTAGACATTATAACTACTTCTTTCTTTTCCCTAGTTCCTTCTTTACAAATGACCTTGTGGGGTACAAATATTTCTAAAGCCGACTTGTGGGGTACTGGTACCATTATACTCTTTGTATTACCCTCCGACTAGTCAACCCCACAAGTGCCAATCCGTACGAACAATGAATTTGAGCATTGAATCTATGCATTATGGATTTCTGTTTTACATAATGTTAAAGGTTATTTTTTAATGGTAATAAATCCTATGTCTCACGACGTAGTCTACGAAAGGGGAATGCAACGTTTCAACCGCGTGCTGCTGGTCTTCATCAGGTGTAGAACGATTGTAGTCCGTCTACGAGTGATCGGTCAGGGATTGGTCAAGGACTAGTCATGCTGCCATTGGTTTGTTAAATAATTAAAAGAAATTACCCCAATCACATCGGTGTGAAGGGATGGGATCTTCACTTGAAATGGATACCAAAATAAATATTTGTTTTAAAACATTTTTGTTAAATGAAATTCAGATGTAATTCCAAAGTCGATTCAAAAATATTCACTTAACATCAGTTTACACCTCACTTCCCATTTACACCCTCCCCCCTCCCCTCCTTCCGTCGGCTTTCATAAAACAAATCCATTTTTCTACTTATCACTCGGACATCTTCCTCCTTCCTGCATGCATACCTGCTTCCATAACCACCCCAGGCAACAATCAATACACGGAGCGAAATTACCAGGCCAAATTATCCAAACAACCAGTTTATCGTAGCAGCACACTGGCTCATTTGGCCTGAAATGATGTAATTTCTATATTTTGTTTAAAATTAGCAAGCTCCCTCCAAATCACATAAAGCTTGCAAGTTATTTAAAACGAAAAGCACAAAACAAGCAAATAAAACAAGAGTTACGCTTAAAGTAGATGTTAAATGAACAAAGAAAATACATGCCTTCAAATTAAAACCTCATATGGCCAAAAGAGATTCTTTTTTCATGTGCCAGTTATAATGCGCTGCAAGCAGGATTCTTTGGAAGTGAAAATGGCAAACATCAAAACTAAGAAGTACAATGAACATTTTCCTCCCTTTTTTTTGAAACTCGGGCATTGATTTTTGTTCCGTTGGCCCAACCAAGGTATTGCATCTGGAGACGACATTACATCTACAAATATACAATGGCAGTGAACAGGGCAGACCCCCAATAGTGCACAGTTATTACCTCAGTTACTACAGATAGCTCTGGGCTAAAAATATAAAACCTTTTCAAATAACCTGCCACTGTTTCGGGAGGGGGAACAAATTCGACGCTACGGGGAAAGGGTAGTCTAAATACAGGGAGGGGGGGAGGGGGGTATAGACAAACCCCTACGGGAATATACAATCAATGCACTAAATTACCCTGCGCTGCTAAAAGCAGTGCAAAGATGAGAAAATTGCCCCGGTTTGTTGTTATTATTTTCGTCAGTTGCACCATACAAACAGGCCAGTGGCTGGGGGAATAAAGTAACAGCGAGCTCACGGTGCTAGGTGTGGAATCTGGGGATAGCCCCGAGGTGGCCCTTGGGTACTAGGAAGGAAGAGGGATGGTTGGTGACCTTGTATATATATATGCAAATCATATTAGGCAATTGATGTTTGAAATTTCTCCCCACAAGCAAATTCCTTAATAAGGAGAATAATAATTATTAGGAAATGGTTTTATGTATTTATTCCTTTAAAATACTAATACTAGAGCTAATATGCGCATATTTAAAACAGGAACAAATAGAGATATAGTTACTGTACAATTAAGATGATCAGTTTTTGGAATAATTCATGTGGCCGTCCTCCGATTTCAGCGCGACTAAGTGCTTTGTTTGGAGACTCCTCTTGTACAACCGATGTACATGTAGTGGTCTGTTCAATGTCTTAAGGACTCTCGAGAAACTGAAGATAATTCCAAGAGAGACGAGAGGGGAAAAAAACTCACACCGCTGTACAGCTCTTAAGCTAATCAACACTGTAACTAAATTCTGCTATCTAACACCCACGGTCTCCGTATGCATCCTTCAATGGTGGTTATTGCAGGCTCAGCCCTCTACGGCCTAGTTCATGTGGGGTAGCAGCATGTTTGGGGGTTGGGATTGGCTCTGCCAAAATGAGTCACTTGAGTCATGTTAGAATTTAACTGCAGGATTTACACATTTATTTTCCTCAAACGATAACTTTGCCATTAATAGGTGTCCAGGAGACATGAACTGTGTAT
Source organism: Pteraster tesselatus (assembly GCA_032273685.1). NCBI lineage: Eukaryota > Metazoa > Echinodermata > Asteroidea > Velatida > Pterasteridae > Pteraster > Pteraster tesselatus. The sequence continues at coordinate 16,210 of JAVCKS010000527.1, read as the reverse complement.
CAAAATATGGCTAGACAGCGCTATACATGTATACAACTAAAATAAAGCTTCTCCTACTGCATGTGAATTGAAAGTTGAAGTTCCATATATTGTCTCGATCAAGGTCACCCATTTTCACCACCTAGACAGCGGGTTTAACTCAACAAATACAACTGACCACAAATAAAAAACCTCCTTAAAACTCATCAATACTACAGATTTGCTTTGCAAATGCGAACATATGTTTCTAATTTCTGGTCGCAGTTGTACTTATGGAGAAAAAACATTTTTTGCACATGTACACAATGGATCTAACGAAATCATGTAGGCCCTACATGCACACTTTGGAAGACACACTTTTGAAGACATACATATGTACGTGTGTTCTCATGAGCTTGCTGGCAAAGGTATACCTGTTGCGCAATACAGGTTGAAAAGATAAAACTCAAACAATTGTTGTAGGTTTTTTTACCGAAGGTGTTTTGTCTCAGAGAGAATCCCTAGTGATGTTTTTGTCCAAGGCCTGAAAATCAGGCAAGGGGAAGCTTTATTATACATGATTAGTTAAACCTGAAATTAGCTCAAACTTTTTCATTAAAAAAGACTTAATTCAGGCTATTGCCTGAAAAGTGACATCTCTGGGATAAAACGGAGGTGCATGGTCAGAAATTAAAATTCAAAGTCACAAACTCATGCAGTCACAACATCTTAGCGTAAGAAGAGACAAAGAGAGAGTTGATTGGAACAGCTGATGGTCGCTTACGACTAATAACTTGCCAGACAATGAACAATTTCATTCCAATCAATCAAGACGATCTTTGACAACCGATATTACGATGGATTAATTCCTGTCCAACATTTTTTTTATCGGAGTCGCTGCACTGACGAAATTCAGAGGAAATTATTAACACCTTTTCAGGTTTGTAGCAACCAATGATTTATATATTCAAAGATGATCTTTTAAAAATCCAATTTCACACCGATTGAAACGTTGAATAGATGATCTGGAAGGTTTGACCTTGTTAATGGTTTTAACAGAATATGTGGCACCACCAAAGACATCCATCAACAGAGAGTATTTTGTTGTCAAAAATTTGTCCAAAATCGCTACTTGCCAATAATCCATTTTGAGAAGAAAACACCGATTGATATTTTAACCAAACAACAAAGTAAAAACTACCAAATTATCAATTATTTTTTCAAGATATTGGACAGTACATCTTTGGAGATAAATAGTCAGAACCAGGATATACGTACACATGTAGCATCACCATTGTCAAGAATGCTCAGTAGTTTTAAATAACCACACACAAGACCAGCTTAATCCAAAGGCCTAAATAAATTACATAACGATGTCAAATTATAAACAAATATAAAATTTACCCTTGATTACTCTCTTCATCCAAATAATTTTTGTTTATAAAGGTACGATTAGTTTTTGGGGGTGAGAATGCATTGATTGCAACTATCTGGGTTTTAAAATATAAAACGCAAAATGAAACTGTACAAATTTTTTTCCAATTTAAAAAATAAATTTTGAAATTTGTGAATAAATGTTTCTATTTTGTGAGGGAGTTTGTGCGTATTTACATTCATATTGTGTTCATTTTGGTTGTTGCAATAGATACTGCGCATGATAGAGGACATTTTCCGGGTGATTTTTTGCCTTGAAGATTGGTGTATCAACTTCATAAACAATCACATTTAAGATGAACACTAAACAATTTTTGAATACATTTTGCAAATAAAAAACAGCCAAATGGCCACCAACCCTTCCCCCCCCCCCCTTTCCACCACAAGTCCGACCTTTTCGTCTTCCTGTCCGACAGATGACACTAAGCCACAATCATTCCCTGTATGCGAGTCACCAATCATAAAACACGAGCATAGATATTTTATGGACAATCAGACATTCGGAAGAGGGAAAAAAAGTTGACGACCGAAGCAGATGAGAAGTAGAGGGAGGGGTTGGATTTGTACACTCACCAGAGAGCTCGAATAACAGCTGGACAAGCTTTCGTCCTAATCCAGCAAGCAAACTCACAGGGATATATCTTTTAAAATGAAGAATCCACGAGTCAAATCTCTCCTTTTTTTTCCCCCCAGTAGACACGACGACCGGAATCGCTTGTCAGACAACTGCCATTGTGTACGTGTGTGTACGTGTGCGTACGTGTATGTGTGTGTGTGTGTGGTGTGTGTGCGTGTCACAGTTACATGCAGATGAATTCAGCCCATTCACTCGAGTTAGCAATATAGCCTTCGCATCAATGCCCTGACGATAATTATCACTGGGGTATGGTATGGTAACCAGCCAGAACGCAGTGTCAGTAATGTGCATCAGCTTCGACGACGACAGAGTACTGTGTAACCACCCCGGCCTCCCAGACTGATAACCGGTAACACAGTTTAATGCAAGTAAAGCTGACAACGGTTACCGACGACAACCATTTATTAAATTGTTATCAAAAACGTGGACTAATAATTTGATATATATATATATTTTTTCCCCTTTTTTTTTATATCGCTACGTCAACGTTTTGTGGACCACGGTAGCAAATGAAGTGGGAGGGGAAATATCACGGGGAGTCTTGTACTTGTGGGTAGGCCTTATCAGTGAACAAGTGTTGATAAATTGCAGCCTATTTGTCAGAGTAGGGCAAAGTAATGTAACGTCGTTTGTTGACTTGGTGTGATGGATTCGACAATAGCACTGAACGGGGGATTGAAGAGCTGCGATACAACATGCATTGATGGTTCGCTTGGCAACGGTGCAATTATGGGAACGGGAGGAGGGAAGAAGAGAGGCAGAAATATTTGAAAATTGAGACAAGAAACTGACACAGCTCGCCAGTTTTAATGGCTGACTTTCGAGCATTGTGACACGAGGCAAAAATCATCAGGTTTTTTTTTTATACCTCGCTCATCTTTGAGGGGAGACAGATTATTACATGTAGGATCAGAAAGAACAACTTATTGGGCATCCTAAAGATGCAACCTGATCTAAAATTGTTGATAAGTTTATAGGATCTGATTCAAGAAAGAGCGAGGTAAGTCACAGGGTACGAACTAAAGGAGTGAAAGTGTTAAAACATTACCTTCATTCAATTTTTTCTTCGTGAGATTAACGCTATAAATCCAATATTATTTCAGAAAAAGCACGGCAAACCTATTTCGAAATTGTAGGTGGTGAAACAAACTTTTGATATGTACTGTCCTATATTTCAGTCCAATTTGACTTTGAGAATATTATTACATTTTCAATTGATAATTTTGTAGCTTTTAATATTATGGCCAAAAGTATTCATCCACAGAGAGTAAAATGGCTAAAATAAAAATGTGTGACTACCCATAGATCGGTTACCAACGAAGGCAAACGAAGAAGGGACTAATTTAGCATTTCAAATTACTTCTCAAGATAAATCAGACTGAAATATAGAACAGTACATCTTTAAATTAATTTTAACAAAATAATATTTTACTTGTTAATGTTTTAAGATTATAAGATTGACCCATTTACAAAAAAGATCATTTGATATGTGTAACATTCCCCTTAATTCCCCTCCTTCTCCTCCTCCCCATGCTTCCCCTCCTTCTCCTCCTCCCCATGCTTCCCTACCTCCTCCCCTTACTCCTCCCCTCTCTGCTCCCCTTCCTCCCCCTCCTGCTCCCCTTCCCCTTCCCCCTTCCCCCTCCTGCTCCCCTTCCCTTTCTGCCCCACCCCTTCCCTTTCTGCCCCACCCCTTCCCTCCCCTCCCCCCCTCTATTCTCTACCTCCCCCTCTCTCCTCCCCTCCCCCAGTCATCTGTCAATAAACATCATATATCAGTAACAAATCGCTCCCCCCTCCCCTCCCTCCCTCTCCCATGTTCTATATTACTGTTACTATGACACATCACCCTAACCCGCAACAAGTTATCCAGCCTCCTCCCAATAAAAGCAAAGTGCAGATATTTAGCCACACCACCTCAATGAGGCCCACTTCCCACATTTGACAAGATAATAACTTATTTACTGCATCTAGGCCTCAGTCTGATAACTTAATCTTACAGCAAACATATCAAAATCACTGGGGCCACTTCAGCCGGAGAAAGCAAAGTACACCTACAGTGTATATATACAATAATAGAGTGTGACGATTGGCCGTGCTACAGATAAGGTAAGGGTGATGGCCAAGGGATAGAATTGCATAAAAATCGCAATTTGTCAGAGGAGTGTGGTTGAAGTGGCTTTGGGGCGAAGGTGCAATAAATATAAACGTGGAGTAATATTAGGCTAACACTACCTAATATAGCTAGCTACCAGTACACTTCTCGCAGATACAGTAATGCTAGACAAATTGAACACTGCGGCCATACTGGTTTAAATGACATGGTGAGGATTTCGGTGAAATCAAATTGGGAATCTACCGCATACTTTACCACTGAGGGCCTGGAATTACACGGAGTACATGGAGGCCGTGGCCCCCTGCATGTGGCCTTAGCGGCTCTTGTAATTTTGGTCAATTGTACCAATTGTATTGGCCTTGATACTTTCTACAGAGTTTCCATACAAACCAATGAGAATGCTCTAAGTCAAAATGGCCTTGCCACTTCAGGACCGAAATTCCGGGGCCTGCCTATCAAAGTTCCCTGAAGTCTTCCGTAATTGTTATTTAATAATGGTGACAGTACCAGTCAAACCAATGCAAGTTTGAAGGCCAATATCGTGAAGTACACAGTACCTTGCAACATGGGAAAGACAAATAGACATGGCTTTAATACGGTATCAGATAACTTATAACAATCACAAAACTTGTGGGAACTATTTTAATTTAGGAAAAAAAATCTTTCTTAACATCGTACATGATACAGTCAAGATCCTAATTAAGGCGTACTAACTGTCCATATTGGTGCATTTAACATCGCTCACATTCACTTCGAAGAGTTGTTGCCACAGAGGGCAACAACCAAGCTGTAAAATAAATCTAATCACTAGGGGGAGGTGTAGGAGAGTTAAATGAATCGTTGCTTTCTCGTTCGCATTACTAACACGTGGGGGAAATGTCATCAAAACACGGAGGGTAATTTGAGCATGAAGACGACCCAATATCTTCGGCAGGGAAAACAAATGAGTTGATATATGCAGTACGAATGAAATAGCAATATAGGAGAGAGAGACGCACGGAGCCAGTGGACTGCCTAATTCACGTTCTATTTATGGAAAGCAGATGATTTTCTCACCCTCACTTTTGGTCAAGCTTTTAGGCAGCCAGCCGTGCAGCCGTGTTTAGCACAGCCAAATAAAAAAAATCACGGCCTATTTTAATTTTTTTTTTTTTTTTCCCCCCCACTTTAAAAAAAAAATGTATTTCCTCGTTTTAAATACTTTGTCATTCGTCATCATTGATGCGTTAATGTGCTGTACATCTTCATACATTGTAGCATGTACATGTAACTTGGTGCAAGTTAATGGACCCTTGGTTGTAAAATCTTGCGCTATGCCACGACAATGGATCACAATTTTCTACATCACAAAATTTTACATGTACACCCTGTTTTTTTTTCGATACACACCCTGTTTCACTAATCCTACCTAAAAGCTTGCTTTTGTTGGACCTCAGTGCAAGTCCGGGGGACAATGTGCCCCGGCAGAAGATGAACAAGCTTTTTTTATCCTTTGTTGATTGATAGTAGCAGTAGTAATTAAGTTTTATCATTTGTGGTTGTGCAAACTTCAAAATTTGGGGCCCGAATCCTTCCATAAGGGTTGAATGGGGGCGTCCTTGTTAGTCTGACGATATATGTGCCTCTTCCATCATGAAATAACCACATTCAGTCAAAAATACTTTGTTTAATTTGGAGAGGTAATCAATATGCATGATAGCTGAGAAACTGAACAGGGAATCGGCTGAAAAGTGGAATGTTTGTTGACGATAATCAAATCAACATCGGTTAGGGAAGTACAGACCCTTGTGTGGGGAGAGATCACGATATACAGACCATATTGTATTAACAACCTTCTCTTCGCAAAGGCCATGACAGGATAAGATCTGATAATAATGGGTTAATTAGTATCCTATCGCGGCATGCATCCATGACTACTAACCTCTCAGGAGAAGATCGGTTTCGACCGAACAACTCGTCCTGATAAAGGCAACAACACCCAACAGAGTTGTCATTTTCAGGAGCTGAGGTCTGACAGTGTGACTTCCCGTCCCGTCTCGTACCTTGGAGATGGCCGAGTGGGTAGGGCTCGTCCTCGCTCGGGGTTTTCACGGTAACGAAAGAACCTTGTTAGAGTGTGTGCCCACCCCCTCCCCCCCCCCACCCTTTTCTATCGCGCTTCATGTCATTCAGATACGGCAATTTATTTCCAGAGTCTAAACCACTCAAAGAATCCGTAGTAAAGAAGACTTGTTTGAGGGGAGGGGTTTCATGGGAATGGATGCAGAGTCTGGCTTTATTTCAATAGAATCAAACAATAATTTCTTCTAATATTATCTAATATTATAGGTACACAGCAAGTTCTACCCAACTCCTGATAGTAAAATGCACTAATTAGTTTACTCGGAGAATCTCTGGGGTATTTACATGTACAAAAGTGACCATTAAAATTAAAATTTTAAATAATAAATGCTTGTTGAATTGAAGATTTGTTTATTACCGGGTAGTTTGACCAAAGTAGTGCAGAAGCTTTATTACTTTGTTAATTCATTTGATTACTTTATGTAGTTTATATAATTGTGTGTATTACTTTTTTAATCTGTGGGTTATAAATTCAGTCTGCTGTCCACATGAATGATGTTACAGGCCATTTAGCATTATTAATGGATAGGATGACGTCTGTACACGGCACACAAACAGTATGGGTGCAAGCAAATGTTAAGTGATGTAATTTGGCATATTCCTGTGGAAGTGCATTGGCTAGCGGAAGAAAATGGGCCGCCGCAATTTCTTACCCACAGACGTTACACCGCATGACTTACTTTGCGCATGGTGACCGAGGTATAGGCTTTTCATTTTGTGTAGAATCTATTTATAATTTTATTAGAGATTCGTATGCTAGACAAAACACTTGTCTTTACTCAGAATTTTTCTATTCATTAATTTAGAATCAAGACCTAACAATCAATTTTAGCAATGCAGTAATCAGTTAGCGGATAACGTTTACAACAATACCTAATAATGCCATTTCCCATACTAATTGCACACGTTGATTTCTCTTCCTAATTTGCAATCCATGTGCCTGTACACTGGTCTGTTTAGTCAATGTCACTCTAATGTTCAGCATTACTCTTCATTTAATTAATGAATCGATCTAGCAACCTTAATAGTCGTAAATATTCTCATTGTTCATGCTTGCTCCTTATGTGAGGTACGTGGTACTCGGGAAGCTGAATATTTTTTAGAGCCATAATATGTGTTGTCATCAGGGAAAACCTTGAGAAAAATATTCCAAAACTATTTTTCAAACAGGTTTAATTTTGGATCGAGAAGTCGAGAGAAACAAATGCAAACAGTTCCAGATAGAGCTCACCTTCAGCTTTTAAAATCTTATAAAACAGGCATCTGATGTTTCCACCATGTGAAGGATTTCCCAGATTGCGTCACATATTAATCTTTCTGTGGTTGTGATGAGTTCACTACTACTTCTATTCATGCGCACTGAGTTCTTAGGAAGATTGGCACATTATAAGTACTATTCATTATTATAAATATTATTCATTATTTAAATCTGGGTGATATTTAGTCACCAATACGAATAACGTGCTAAAGACGCTGTTTAAAATTATCAATGTATTTCAAAAGTGTGAAAACAGTATGCTTTTGCACCTCCTTCCCCAACCAATGTCAAGAGTTCCTAAGACAGCTCGGAAACAATGATGATACAATAGATGTAGGTGGGACCAGGATGCTTCGACACAAATAGAATTCATTACAAGGGCATAGGTCAAGAGCAAACCAGTTGTGTTATCATTATGTTCTGGCTGTATCCAAAATAATTGGTGAGGGGGGTATTTTTTTCGTATGGTATAAAAGCATAGCTTGCACACTTGGAATGGCCTTTTACTAGGTGATTAAAATGAACCAAAACAATGGAATAACTGCATACCAGTCAACATCCTTTTATTCAGTTTACACCACAAATTGTGGACCAATAGCTGGTTCTCACTATAGTCTCATCCTAAAAACAGTTCGCTAGTGAAAGGGTACACAACTAATGGACTTCAAACAGTCGACTTATCTTCAAATAAATTATTTTGAATATAAAAGTGAATCTTGAGAGATCCTCCTTTCGTAAATACATAAATCTGCAAAAGTCTTATACTACAAACTCCAAATCGAGAGTCCTCCCAGAAAATATTCATCCCTTTCAGCAAATGACGTCCTCCACTGCTAATATTTGACTTTCCACCTTGAGCTGTACATCATCTCCAATCTTATCTCGCGTTCTTGTGGAGAGACATTCAAACAGTCTATTTTTTTTTTCCCCTCGTCTTAGACGAGACTCATAATTAAAAACAGAGACGGGTATCTGTGGTGCTATGGATTTTTGCTCTTATACCCTCGAGGTTCGACGTCCTTTGCCCATGAAAAAAAATAAGCGAAGATTAAAAAAGTATATACACTGAGATGGGAACACACATGAAGCTGGTGGGTTTTCAAAGGCAGATATGTCAATTTCACATTAAATTGAAAGACAGCATTGCTGAGGTAATACATGTAGTTTAGTATCAGCTGTAGGACCAGCTGTACTTTTAATTAGTGGAGGGGAAATGATTTGACTAGACAAAAAAAACAAACATTCTTCAGATTACGAAAACACGCTTTCACAAGAGTATTATTTTGAATTAAAAGATATTACCAAAATGTTTATCTGTTAAAGGGAGCGGCTTAGTTAAGACCACTTTCTACCACAAGTACTCAACCAACTTCTAAGCTCAATTCTAAAAGAAATCCAGGATGTACCCAAAGCCCAAACAAAACTAGTCTCAGTAAGGATATCCAAGATGGCTGCCAAAATGGTGGCCATGTATGTACATGTACATGTACCAAGGAAAAATTTCCCTTCTGACTACTATTTTAGCCTACCATCTTGGTGAAGATTATTACCAACCATACACACTGACACTGTACTTTTAGCTACAGAATCATGGATCTATTCAACCAGATGTTCATTAATCCTTTTTAACGAAATTAATTTGTTCGTGAATATGTTTTCTCAAAAAATCACCCTTGTTTTGGCCGCCTTTAGTTTTTTTTAATTTGAGAAACATTCTCGGGGTGCAAAAGAATTTATTTTTAATTCCCCTAGTAATGCATACCACCAGTAGAATTGTGAGATGTCTATCTTATAGTACAAAGGCTAAGCCAGTCAGATATACACAGGAACTTCTGCAGCGATCAATTTAAATTCTTCCTTAAATCACTCTTAACAATTCAGTAAAAGGTAATATTGCTAGTAAACCACCAAAGGAGTCCCTTACCAAATGTTCACCTAACATTTTTAATTGACCACTGAAACTGTACACATGAGAGTCGCAGAGTACAGTAGGACAATTTTTGGGAGACAAATCAAAATTCTTCCTTCATGATCCTCAACACGGTGGTAGAATATTTAAGGTGTTCTCGAGAGTTGGAACATTGAAACGGCGATTCAATCCCTCCCCTCTCCTCCTAATCCTTAAGATTCTCCACACAACCCACTCAAGGAATGTTATTAAGCATCTCAGAAGATGAGATCAATCCCAACACTGGTCGAGTGCCCACCTCGGCCACTTTAATTAAAACACCACCACCTTGTCGGGTAGATGAGGAATGCCGAGTGATGGAGGGAAAGCGACAGGGGATTGGAGTGCCCCCTCGACAGAACGGCTACTCTCTGAGACACACCGAGTCGGAAGGGGGTTGGGGGCTCGGCGATTATTCTTAGCAGTTTCTAGTCTCGATGTAAGGAAACGTCAAATTGTTGGCAGCCCGCCGACACGCTGAGAGATGCAGAGTTTGCTTAGTAACGGGAACTGTGGTCAAATGCGTGTACTCCATAAATGGCAAACATTTTTGGAAAGATAAATTGTTGGATGCTTTGCATGATGGAAATCGATATGGTATGAAGGTTTTCGGGATACGTCGCGAAAGATCGTACAGAGTTTCTCAACATTTTGCCTATTATGCTAGTCATGCTTCCTGACAATGACTGGAGCACACTAGTTGAAACATTGACAGGTTATTTTGGAAAGTTATTTTACAATTCAGTTTTCATAATAAACTTTTGCCGTGGCATAATGTCACTGTCTCACTGATTGATTGACTCATACTGTACATGTATATTTCAGTGTACAATATGCTTGTAAACGCTAAATAAAAAAACCAACTAAGGCTAGAATTGAACAACTTTCTCCACCACTCAACTAGTGAGCACTCTCGAATTGCACGGTAGGTGACTGGAGTTTCATTTATATTTAGTTGTACATGTATGTGCTCTGAGTCCTTAGAAGAAGGAAGTTACAGTGTTAGAGGTATAAGCTACATGTATAGGAAAGCTCCAGTACAAATTAGGGAAAATCCCATAAGGTCAGCACCATCGGAGGTTTCGAACATGGAACCTAAGGGGAGAGGAAACTTGACCCACTGAGTATACAGCAATGTCACATCGATCAAAGGCAAAACATAACTGGATGGGGTCGCAAAGGACCACAATGTGTACCAGTTTAGGACCACCCCAGACCAAGAGGGCCACCACAGGAAGTAACCCACATAGTCCAAAAGGAATAGGGTTCCTCTTTGGGTGGCATGGTGGCCTGTGTCCCTGTTAAGTATGGAGTGGATGCTTGCAACGATTCTCAAGTTATCGCATCTACACTAATGACGAGCTGCGCAGGCAACTGGAGCAAGAACATGGTATCCCTGAAGCACGTTTCAGGGGATACAATGACACAAAAAGAGCTGATAAATTCTGTACAGAAAAGGTAACACTTCTGTTTACAGTTGAAAGAATTGAAAGTTTCTTGTGAAAGTACGTACAATACAAACACGAGGTACTAATTTGTGCAGGAGGGGGGAAAAATCCAATAAACGAAAACTGTTATAAAGAAATGGAATCTCTATAGTAAACACTACAGCTTTCTTAAATGACAGCCCACGGTCCAGAGAAGTGATATCCTCTCACGACGAGCTGAATTGCCAAAGAAAAAAAAAACAATCCGGGACTTATGCAAACACAGTCTTTAAATGTCCGAAGACAAGAAGAGAGCGACGGCTAGTCTACCCTTGTTTTTGTTTCGGGAATTTTTTTTTTTTTTTATATGTTTTCCCCTCCCCCCCAAGAGGATACAGAAACCATCATTGAGAATGATCCTGCAATCGACAGAGAGAGCAGCATCACGTGGGATACGGATCGTGTTGTGTGTTGATACAGAAAACGGGCACGGAGCGAAATACGCAGGATGAATACATGAATGACAAATCTGTAAGTGAAGTATCGACCGCAGACTCGAGATGAATGCTTGCGCCTTTTACACACACCGATGAAAAGGTTCTCTCATTGTCCCGTATATCCAGAGACACAATATCTTAATCAAATTACCGAATTAGATATCGGCATTGACCGAATCCACTTTCGGGCGATATTGCCGGGGAAAACGACGGTTTGTTTAAAAAGGTAGGGTGTCGCGTTAGAGCACGTACAGGAATGTGGCAGCAGATTCTCCATGTTTGAAATCAACGGATGTCAAGTAAACAATGTAGGAATTGTTCACTTTTATTATTTAATTTAAACAGTACAACTCTGTTGTTTTTATAGCTTCATTCGGAAAAATAGGAGCGAACTAGAAAAGTACGCTCACCTAGAGTGCGAATTTCCACCAGGCGGTGTGTAGTAGGTTATCGCCCCCGCTTCCACGTACATGTACATGTACATGTACATGTATACATCGGAACCAGATCAATCTAAAAATGTAATGATTTCTTCTTTGATGCGTAGGCTACCTGCCTCCTTCCCCCCTCCCCCAAAAGTAGTTGTTACGTAATATTGATGAGAAACAACCAAATAAACAGACAGGGTTGAAAACAAATCTTCCTCCATCATAGGTGGCGGAGATAAGTTGTAATGTAAGTTTGGCAAACAATGGTGTGATTTAGAGAGGGCCTGAAAATATGTCGAGGAAAACCTTATTCTACAGGACAATTATTAACCCAATATTAACCCAATATCTTACAAAAGTCAAAAGTAATGGTCGAAACCTCGTAATTGTCATGATATCTAAACCATCCCCAACAGAACCGGTCATTTGAAAATAGTCCTATTCCCTATCCCATTGGTTTATTAAATTCTAAATAACTCCCCTTTTTATTCAGGGTATATTAATTTTATTAGTTTCTAATTTGCTGTTAATTGTGTATTTTTTTTTATTTTGAATACTCTTTAATATTGTACTGATGTTGTAATTTGAACTTCGGGTCACGAGGATTGCCATTGTGCGATTGTTTTTTAGTTGCCCGTATTCACAGCCTGCAACTAATATTGCGGTTAATTATTCCTAAACTCAAAATTTACAAGCACGTATCCTCCTCATCCACTCCACAATAGTCTTGTCATCGTTGCTCACTCTTAGCAATTTTGGCCAATTTATCAAGAACACAACCTTGATAAATAACAGAGGCCTACATAAACAAACATGTCAACTTATGCTATTTAGCAGGGAGAGATTGCCAAACATCATGTTTACCTGGCAATCAGTACCTGAAGTTTCCCTTTCCCTTGCTTGCCAAGGACGGTAATATTGGACACGCCTACCCATGAGCGTTAATTAGAATGGTGTACACTAAATATTATTAAGGCCCTGTTTACTTTGTAGGAATGCTTTTAAAATAGGAGTTTTATACAGGAATATATACAATTACCCTTTGGTTGTTGTATAGAGAGAGAGTTATTCAACTGTTAAATATTTCGACTTAATATCATTTTCTTTGGACACTAAGTCCCCCCTTCCCCCCCAATATGTTTTTAGTAGTAATTATATAAATAACCCACCGAAATCATGATGACTAATGCAGACAAAAATAACAAAGGGAGATGTATACATACAGGATAATTTGCAAATTTCTTCCAGGCCGATTCACTCAATCATATTTTGTATCAGTAGAGAGTAATATATTCCCTGAAGGCTATTGAAAGGGAAACTTTATTTCAATGGCTCGTATTTAATATTTTAACGAAAACACAGCATTTACAGGCAATGTGATTTTTCTGATTGGAAATACAGTACACGCCTCCAGGAATATATATATATATAAGACAAACACTTACAGGGGTTTTATCTAGTCTGATCAGGAAAGCCTTATTAAGATACATGCATTACCATCAAATGAACCCTGCACGCTATAAATTGCCACAAGACACTATTATCAGTGGATCAAGACTGGCCACTAGAGGGCGACAGGCAGGTTCTGGTAACTAAGAGGTGGGTAGGCATGTAGATTTAAACCAAGTGACTTAAGCCAGTCGCCAACATTGTACCTGTCATTGTCGAATGGGGACCCTATAAAGAACTCAGGAAATACAAAGAAATTTCGGCAGTGAGCGACTTGGGATAATCCAAGATGGATGGCGATATAAACTCTCCTTACCTTTTTGCGGCATTGTCTCTTCCGCTTGCCGCGGTCCGCGTTGGTGCTCGCCTCCAGGTTCGGCCTCGACGGCTTCTTGCCATCCTTCCGCTTACCCTCATTCTAGAAGAGCAACATAAATAAGAAAAGCAATTATATTTCAAGGGTCTTAAATTTATATAGGATTGGTTACGATCTTAAAGTTTACTGTTTGAAAAAGTTCATATTGATAAAAAAGCAATTTGAAACATTAAATCTCTGATTTTCCCAAAAAACATGATCACCGAATTTCCTGAAATCTTCACAGGTTAATTTATGATGTGCATTTGGAAAATTAGAATGAATGTATTCCCCTAAAAAATAAATCACAACTTTGAAGATAAATAAACTACAGTGTTATTGTAGTACTAATTTGGTTGGCCCTATTATTAGTTGAAGCGATTTGCTAAACTATTGCAATGAACGTGGATGTGTGTAGGTACAGTATGTGCGTTTCTGTCTGTTAGGTCCCTCGCGTGCCCGCCACCGCGCATGTGTGCGCACGCTGGAACGAAATCAACACTGGCATAATGACTATTGTACGTATACATACTGAACATGTGCATCTATAGACAACTCAACTACGCACTAATTTAGTGTTAATATTATTAGTAGATGTTAGTTGTATTGGATATGTATGTTGCCCATATAATTATTATCCCTTTGTGAATTTGCGGAGGCTAAACTCAAATACACCTATCAGCACTTTTTGTTTTCTGCTGAGCAACCATGACAATTGGTTTCACACTATTCAACAATCAAGTTACACATAGCCTGACCTAAATCATTTAACAATGTGAGCCGAGGATAGGGGGGGGGGGGGGGGGGGAATGGCGATTTTTTTTTTTTTTTAGTAGGTACTTCACAGTCCCTAAGGGCTGCAGTAGCAAACTAGGTCAAAGCAATCAGGTTAGGGGGACCCCTACTGCTCAGGATGGGACTATTATTGAAAACGCTTAAACAACAGATTGGGTTCATTTATATTTGGCGGAGAGATTAAAGATGCATGTAGTTTTGAAAAGAAATTACGAACTGAATGATACGTGGACATCATGCAGAGCAGGGCTTAGGTCGTCTGTCACAGACCTAACTCTATATTACCAAAATATGTAATCATGGTAGAACAATTTCGAAATTCTCTTTTTGAGCTCCTTTCCCTCTCTTAAAATTAAAGTCCGATTTCACTTTGAGGAATAAGTTAAAATGTTGGGTTTATGTTTTCCATTTTTGTAAGCTTTACAATGATATTATATGGCAGTGTTTTAGAGTACTCTTTGGCAAGCAGGCATATAAACACAGGCCTTCAATTTTGGCCTTGAAGGGGGCAGGGCCATTTTGGCTTGTGAAAAGGGCACTTCAATTGGTTTGTATGGAAACCTTAAAAAGGACACCACGGCCAGGACAATTGGTATGATGTAAATGCTTACAACGGGCACTAAGGTCACTTGCAGGGGCATCAGAGGCCATGGCCTCTGTGACCTGGCCTGGAATTATAGTATAGGGTCAAAAAGGACCTTTTTTCTCGTCAGACAGGATCTCAAAAAGGTGGTACATTCAAAAGGTGCATTAACCGAACAGGGTCCTGAATGTACATTGTATTTCAACGCGCAAACAGAAATTAATTCAAATACTTGTCGGCTGTCATTGACAGGCTATTAGCCTAGGTGCAATATTTCATCCACATATCCAGCAAGATTAGCTGCGAACAGATAGACTCACGCACAGACGTAGACAGAACCACTGGCCGAATCACGTATTTTATATACAAAAGCCTGACTTTAAAAGGTTGAAACAGACCACACAATCGTCGTCGGTACACACGTACCTTTAAGATTACTTAATGAGCTAATAACCATTGGTCCCGGTGTTTGAAAGGAAAAGGGGATTTCCTGAAATTAGTTGGCATAACAAATTTGGTGTTTTGTTTTTAGTCATCCACGAAGATGAATTGTTTCGCTTCCCTCTCCCGGTTGCTTGCCTACGAGACACGACAAGAACCCCGAGCCAGGGATCATTAACGATGTCACTGCTTCAACGCAGTAATATCCTGATGACAGATGCAACAGTTGGGCCGAAAAACAACCATCGGATCATGACATTGAATTGCTCAGGTCTGATGCGTACCGTACAGAACCTACATGGGTCGGTATGATATGAAAGGTTTAATGAATTCAACTTTTTATTTAAATAACGGTTAAAAATATTTATGTCATTAAACAAAATTGTGGAATTGTCCACTCTAAATTGCTTGCTTATCATCTTTCCCCCGCAGCCCAGCCACTCACCAGCCGGCCACTCCGCAATCCCCCCCCCCCCCAAAACAAAACCACAACAACATTTCAATGCATCCCAAATGCAACCTTACAATGTAACTCCCAATACAACTACAAACCCCGACCCCCAATACAACTACAAACCCCGACCCTCAACGCAACCCTGACCCCCGATACAAATACAAACCCCGACCCCCAATGCAACCCCGACCCCCAATGCAACCCCGACCCCCAACGCAACCCGACCCCCAACGCAACCCCGACCCCCAACGCAACCCCGACCCCCAACGCAACCCCGACCCCCAACGCAACCCCGACCCCCAACGCAAC
>JAVCKS010000516.1:0-14858 GCA_032273685.1 Pteraster tesselatus | reverse complement strand
ACTAGGAAATGAAGAATGTATTATCAGCCATCGGAGTGAGTCAGGCCCGATGTCGAACAGTTTTGACTGACACGGAAGTACCCTCCATTGTTTAGGGTCCAACCTCGGATGACAGATCCACCAGAATGTTCAACTGAACATTTGTCTAGTGGACCACTGCTAAGGTTCAACCGTGGTCGACTTGTCCACTACCGTTTCAACTGACACTGTCTAGCGGACCAGTGCTAAGGTCCAACCCGGGGGGACTGGTCCACCCGCCTTTCAACTGACATTTATCTAGTGGACCAGTCCTAAGGTCCAATCCTGGTTGGCTGGTCACTTCTTTTGTGGACAAGTCCTCGGTCCAATCATTATACCAGCCATTTATTAACTGATCTTATTGTTGTCTAACGGACCAGTGCTTCAACCCGACTGACTGTTCCTGCCAGCATTTCTATCGTGTAAACGGCAGAAGATTATACAAACCATGAAAGAAAGTGTAGTTACCACAAGCGGTTTCATCACTTCCGTCTACACAGTCACTCTCCCGATCACAAACCCACGACTGGGGGATGCAGTCAATGCTACACAGGGCGGAGGGGAAACAGACCATGATGAATGTTCTAAAATCTTGAGAGATAAACTGTCCGGCTGAAATTCCTTTGCCACGAGTAACAACTGCCACACGAGATCGTCACACACTGGGAAATCGTACGTGTCGGTTGCAATAAACGTGAATTAAGTTTTACCAGTATACCATAATCAGTCAATACATAATCATTCCGTTTGTGCATTTCGTTGATCTAACATACTTCATGTTTTGTTAAAAAAAATTCCAACACTAAAATCCAACATACTACAATGCTACCTCGTCAAAGTGCACTTATAGTAAACAGCGCTGAAGCAAGCAGCTTACCTTCCAGTAAGGCATGTAAACTTTTCGGCTTCACACGCTAAAGTAGACGGCGGGTCTGGAGAAATACACACGCAGAAAAACATTATTTTTCCTAAGGCTTGAAATAGATTACTGAAACACTGTATTTTCAGAAACCCAAATGTACAGTATTTGCTAAAATACTCTTATACAGCGATCGTCACCATCGGTATGATTCTCGGTACACAGTCTTTGAGGAAGACGGTCATCATTATTAGACAATGCATTCTGGAGCGATAGAACTTCCCCCAGGAGGGTAGAGGAAGAAAGGAACGAGGAAGGAAGAAAGAGGAGGGAGAAAGAAGAGAAGAAGAGGGAAGAGAAAGAGAAGAGGGAGGAGGAAGAGAAGAGGAGGGAGGAGGGAGGAGGAAGAGAAGAGGAGGGTGGGAGAAGAAGAGAGAAATGAAGAAGGGAGAAAGAGAGAAGAGGAAGACAGGAGGAGGGAGGACAAGGAAAGAGAAGAGAGAGAGACCTAAACTAGTACCGGTACCCATGTATAATTATCCCTTACCCGTGGCGGTCGATGGGACATCCTGCCCGTACACCATGACCTCACACAGGGTCAACGTCAACGGCTGGTTACGAGAGTGCTCGACAAAGACGTACCGCCCTACCGTCGCCGCCGGACAGCCGACGGTTATCCGCCTGCTCTCGGTGGCCGCGGCGTCCTTGATCATCCGGCTCGTTATCTGCCCGCACTCGACGGACGTGGCCGAGTCGAGGAGGGTTTCCGCAATCTTGACCGCAGCACGCTTCAGGCGGTTCCCTGCATTATTATTAGTCAAGGCGGTGCAAAAATGGTTCCACAGAGAGGCGGTTTCATTTCAAGATGCCCTTGCCCCGATTGCGGACCGATTTTACCTCGAGAATTACTATGCTAAACGTCGAATCGATAATATAGTGGGTTTGTCCGTGTCATTAGCTTTAAAATAATATCATAGCTGCGTATTATTCTGTAACATGCTCTCGATATATTTGCCGATAATTAACCCTATAATATTGTAGTTTTAAAGAAGGTACTTCTTTGGGAAACTAACAATGAGGAAACCAACTCCCTTCTATTGCTGGGACAGACTAATGTCCGACAGAGTACATTGTTTGAAAGATATATATTTGGCGGTTACATGTATTTACAGTTCTAGTTTCTCATGGTTTCAATAATCGTCACAATAGCGCCGGATGGAACAATGAGTTAACACTGTAGGGTCTGGCCTACCCGAATACGTTGTGTTTTCCGCAAGCTTACCATACATATATCGGTTGACGATAATGATGTTTTCAATTTCGTAGTTTGTGCCAAGGTCCACGTACCACCACGGGTGCTCTTCCTGATCTGTGACGAAGAACACGGAAGAATTTTGTTTTGTCATAAACCATTTTTGTTATTCGTATTATAAGACATTGGTATAATATACCTGGGTTCGCCATTTTGTTTACGCCATTTGATTACAGCAAACTGCATGTTTATTATAATAGAGGCAAACATAGGATGGACCCTCCAAAGAAAACCTAGCGCCTAGAAGATAATAAAGACTCTATTTGGAGGAAAAGTCTATGAATAACTCCCTGCCGAGAAGATGAGGAAGGCGCTCTGGTTTTAGAAGTTGGAGGGGAACTCGGGAAGACACATTCTTGGTGAAACTCACAAAATTCGGTATTTACGGACCAAAAAGCCTGACCCAAACATTGACCTAAATGTTGTCTTTGTTTTGCCAATTACTGAAAAGTAGTAACACTTTCTATGAGGTCCCCCTGAAGTCCTTTTTTGCCTGGGGTCTCCCTCAAACCCCGGCCTCCCTCAAACCCCGGCCTCTTAAGGCCGCCTCCGTGAGTGCTTACTTGTATGCGTGCAGCTGTTGTCTTCAAATCGTGGCGACTCGTTCCCATCAACGGCAAGGCCAGCCTCCCAGGACAGACCACCCTGCGTGTACAGTGAACTTTGAAATGTGTCCTTTCCTTGTGAGAGCAGACCTATACGGGTATGAACATTAAGAACGAAGGCAGTTTAACTATCGCCGCACGTGAGCATCACAACCCATTTGTCTTATTCCAGAACCTATTCTAGCTCGCAAGACATGTTGTACCGGAACCCTGCTAAAACTATAGGATTCCGGTTCAATCGATACCCAATGTCCACAGTGCACCTGGTGTCTGCAGTGGTTCGAGGCCTGCCTTGGCCGTTTTGTTGTGTTCTTGGGCAAGACACTTCACCGTCACGTGCCTTTCTCTACCCAGGTGTACCCTAATAATGGGTACTGACAGATGCTAGTGAATCTACATACATGGACTAGCATCCCGTCCAGGGGAGTAATATCTCCCGGTCGTTTCACGCTACGGGAACCGGAGCTAAGCACCAGACTGGTGAACTACGAGGCTCGGACGGACTTTGAATTTGACGACGTACAAAAATGGCAGCCACGATTGGAGAGTTTGTAACTGGAACAATTGTAGCGTCATTTAAGCCACACATTGGTAATAATTCGAATCCCCCATGCATCAGAAGAAGGAACTTTCGTTTGTTCCGATCTTACAATTAACCCTCTTTGGTGTAAATTTATTCAGAAAGGAATAACTTGATTGGGACAATTTTCATTGTTTTTTGTCCCTATGGCATTCTCGTCTTACGTGGTCCTTCTGGGGCTACGGTGGCCTTGACAGTAGTCGGCGCCGCTGGCGCCGCTGGCGGCGCTTCCGGTGCTGTTGTCGTTGCGGTCGAGGCTGTCGTGGGGCATACGTCCAACGCGCAGTACGCCCAACCTTCTAAGGCCCCGTCCGAAGATGCATAGTAACACCATGGTTTCTTATCGTGGTCTGGATTGCGGCAGCTGTTATGGTTGCCTAGACCTGACAAACGGGGGGGAAAAGGGAAAACATGTTTTCTCCATTCTACGATGCCCGTACCTACGTTGCAATAAAGGTCAGGAAGTTTGCGGTATAGAGGAAGCTTTAGACGCAGTGTTTTGTGCTAGGATAGTGCATGGTGTAACGTAAACCGTGGCTACATTACACAAAGACGGCGTCTAACCAATTCGCCCTACCGATTAATTAACCCGAATTTCGTTATCAATTTCATCAAAATGCGTGTGGTTTGGGAGTGCGCGAATAGCCTTGTAGGACATGTTTTGTTACTGTTTTGTTTCAAACATCGGTCGCAGAAATAGAGGGTGAATCAGATAGTGCAGTTATACTTTCCCCAATCTTAACGACTTGTGGACCCGGGTTCGGATCCCGATGGTGCTAATTATGTCAATTAGCTTTCTAAGCTGAGCTAAACATTTATCCAGGGGTTGTTTTTATTGGCCTTAAACCAAATCTAACCAGAATTAGGATAGACGGTCACGGTGGCGCCAGCTCCGCGGTTCGCTGCGTCTGTCCAGCTGATGCAGGAAGCGCCGGCCTCGGTCGTGCTGAAAGAGCCCCGGTAGTTGTAGCCGCCGTCACGGTAACAGTCAGTCAAAGCTAAGTATGAGGAGAGGGGAGGATGGGTTACTACTCGAGTTTGAAGAAGTTAAATTTACTACCTGACATGAACATAGACGTTGTTTTGCTTGACTCTGTACTACTGAATCTGGGTCGTTTAAACTCCAACAAAACGGGTTCCCATATCACAGGTTACCAGTATTTACCTACCAATAGCAGGCTATAAAGGGTAAGTCTTACCGGCTCCGCGGCGCTCGAAGTAATCGTACGGATTCCCTTCATAATTGGTCCTCAGCGTGGCGGTCGCCGCCGTGGCCTGGCTCAGCCAGCACTGCGCCGTACGCCGTGAGTAATCGAACGAGGCGCACCCGAAGACGGCCGTGATGCACAGCTCGGCGCACTGCTCCAGAGACTTGTCCGGGTGCTCTATCTGGTTGTAGCCGGGGATTGCCGCGTTCGGGGTGATCTTAAACTGGGCAACAGGGCCTGAACGGGGAAGGGATTCGCAAACAGAATGTGATCTTGGCTTTAGTGAAAATGGTAAAAGCAACGACTATTCTCGATTACCACAGTGGCGACGCACTCACCAACATCGATCCTCTCGTAGTAATCAAAAGGATTGTTGTTAAAGTCGAACTTGAGGGTCGCCGTGTTGGAGTTCCTGGCCGATAGCCAGCACCGACTGTCGGCCCGGTAATAGTCGAACGACCGACATGTGAACGTCGACTCGAGGAGGCACTTCTGGGCACACTGTTCGACCGTCACGCCCTGGAAGTCGAGGTTGTTTTCCGAGGGGATGGCTGCATTCTGGAAGAATGCAAATCGATCGATGGGGCTGCGCATCTCGCTCAGTGATGAACCTAAGAAAAAACAACGTTGGAACGTCTTTTAGAATTTAAGGTGAGACACAGGATTGGTACTCATCATCGACTCAGGATGGCAAATAATCCAGGAATATTTTCTACGGTAAGCCAGTGCCTAGACCAGCTTAAACTTCCAGCCTTAATACAACCCCGCCCGTCCACACAATTACCGCTGACAATTTTGTTGGCCGTACAGTCTCCTCTTACCCGCTCTTGTACAGGCGGCCTGCGGCAGACCGACGTCGCAGTACTCCCGCCGGGTCGACTGCGACTGCGTGTAACACCACGGCCGCTCGGCCTCCACCTCGGAGGCGGTCCGGCAGTAGCCGTGATCGCCCAGTCCGTCCCCGGGGTAGCGGTCCGGGGTGTGCCGGTGTGTGTGCGGCTGCTGCGAGGTCCACTTCTGGCACGGCGTACCCGAGGCCGCGGTCGACACGAAACCTCTGTAGTCCCCACCCCGCGAGTCTACGTAGCATTCGGGGGAATCTGAAATGAAAGGAACCGGAAATCAAAGGAGGTATAAGTGTTGGGACTTTGTTCGTCGATTTGTAACGGCAAAACTAGCTACGAGAGAGTGGGTTAATCGCCCGGCCAGTTGAACCGTCGCATGCCCGAGTATACGGTGATGTTCGCTTGGTATGTTTTCAATAATTTATTGCACGCAAAATTGTAAAGATGGTGGGCAAATGGACTGTGCAAATCATCCGATTTTTTTTCTCATTCACAACCGGCAGCCATTTGATGCACATCATTCGTACGCGGTCAATGAAGAATTCTAAGGTTCAAGAAGAACCTTCGAACATAGACCGCTTAACAAAGAAGAGCATGCAAGAAGTAGGCCTGTACTATACGTGCAACTTTAATATTCGAAACTTGTGCCCATCCACAGCTGCAGGACATCGACTACATCAACAGAGTGTCGAATTTAGAACTCAGCATCTTCCGGACGATGGAACAGAAACTCACAATCAGTTCTATTCAGTTCGTTCAGCCCATCTTTCAAAAATAGATTATTGCTACCTGGTTGTTAGCCTATTCGTTAGTGAGTTCATTATGTTTAGATGTTTAGTATCCGATCAGCGCTCGCGAATGACTGATTTTTTTCATTGTGTAATACACGTGATGCCGCCACTGTTTCGATCGTATAGCCAATGTTTCACTGTGTCAACTCTGATCTGCCGTGTCGGCGCCAGAGCAAAATCTCGGGGGTTGGGGGTAACAGCGGGCAAGCGGTGGCGTAGTCGTACCCAGTGAGGGGCCCAATATGAGGGGGCACTGCCAATGCAAATCTCTTTCAATTTTGATATGTTTGTTTATTAACCAGACACCTGTATTATATTATTAATAGCTCTTCGTTGAGCATTTATTGCAACTAAAACAAAATTAACAACCATCAGAAGTTTTGGTTAAGTAAATCGTTATTTGGTGAGTCCAGGTTCTGGACACTGTTGTGCATAAATGTTATTGTATTATAACAGGTAACGGGGTCACTCAAGATCAGGGTTAGAATACAAATTATATCTGGAAATCTGGAAATTAAATCTGGAAATAAAAATAATGAGTACAACCTCACGGAGAGGCAAACACAAACCGCAGTTAAACGAAATAAGTGCTGGTGCTGTGAAGTGAAAATATGTTAAAGCTGTTAATAACACATAAAATCGCTATATGCATGCCAATTCTGATATTGCCGTTAAATTGTCAACCTGCTTTGCGGCAATTTTGCGCCGAGGGCCCGCCCACGGTGCAGTACTCCCACCTCAGGCCGTCGTCGGCGGTGAAGCACCACGGGCCCGTGTCGTCGTCGGGGTTGCGGCAGTAGTTGTGGAAGCCGAGGCCCCGATGGGAGTAGTTCCCGGGCGTGTAGCCGTGCTCGTGGGGCCTCTGAACGGCCCACGACTGGCACGGACGACCCGTGGACGTCTCTGCGACACGGCCCATGTAATCTTGACCCCGGGGGAGGTGGTAGCACTCCGAGGAGGACGAGGTGGCTGCTGTCGAACGAATGGTTTAATTTGAATAAATAGCACAATTCCGCCGTAGGTGCTGGGTTCGAATCCGAAAGGTGCCATACATTTACGGCCAAACACCGGCGCGTCCCCTACAATTGTAATGCCTCGGCCCCGCCCCCGCCCCCGCCCCCGCCCCCGCCCCATTAAAAATCCTTCGCTACACCGCCAACGTTTGAACGTTCAACTAGTCGCACTATAGTCGTGCCTGTATTTCCCATCTTGCTATAATGTCGTCAGCACTGTTACGTAAGTTTACCTGGGTTTGCATTCGCGTCAGCGGTTGGCGGTGTGCAAACGACACCAGCCGTCTCGGTCTGTGCGTTGCAGTTGTTCTGACCCCACCCCGCGAACGGGCACCGCTGGAGGGCGCTCTCGTCGCCCTGGCACTCGACGTCGTCCATCAGGATCCTCTGCTTGTCGATGCTGCTGGCGAAACGACGGAGAGCGTTGGACACGGCTTCCAGGGCAGCCCTAGACGGTTAGCAAGAATCAACATAATACTTCATTAACGTCCTATTATTCTATATTCTATATTATATTCAATATTCTTGAAAAGTTTGCGGAAACAATGGCTCGGTCGGTCTTATTAGAAATATTTCCATGAGTTCAATATATCTGATCATCCCATTCACCCCTTCATTCACCACAGTCACCTCAGTCACCACATATACACTTACCCAAAGTCCAACTGTCTGCACACAATCCTGGCTTCTTCCATCCCCCAGTAATCGTCACAAACCAACCCCCATTCACCGCCCGGACTTTGCACCTCAACACGACCCTCGTAGTCCGAGATACCACCAACCAGTCTGAATAAACAACATAATTTCATCACAATTATATTAGCATTATTCGAATAACCAGATTGAAACGAACTCCATCTGCGGATAGTTGCAGACCAATTTCTGCAGGAAAATGTAACGGCAACTATCTATGAGTGGATGTGTTTGTGACCATGTACCGTTTTAAAACAAATAGCAAGGCCAAACCTAGCAAATTATCCAACACTATAAATGATTTCTCAAGATGAAATCGGTATAAAATCGGGGAGTACATCTTTAGAGATATTGATTTGACCTCAACTGAGATTATATATTGATCCATTAACGAGAGGCACCCATGATGTCAGGATCAAGCAAGGTTACGATTGTTTATTATTTCTCCTCATACTATTAAGCCAATCATGCATAATCATGTCCTGATCGGTATCGGTAATACTATAGGAATAATTGCGCCCAGGGAAAACAAGTCATTGCTGTTGCCGTCGTAAACTATTAGTGTCCGGGGCATTGCATCCGACAGAAGGCTTAGCCACGACGATGGAGCCCCTCTTGTACCCCGGACGGATTAGTCACCTTATTCGGTGCGGGGTCTCAGCTTGTGCCGAACCTGAAAATAATCATAAACACATAATAAGAGGTTGGCGTGTAAACAAGTACATCTTTGTCTGCTCGGACAGATAACAATTTCCAGGCCTACTGAAGTTTGTACATGTACATTATGTATTCCACCGTGTTTTCGTCTTGATTTCGAGAACTTTTTGCTGTTGTTGATAAATTAAAAACATGAACTGCCCTTTCTTTGGTCTTGAGCTAAAACCTCACATGTTAAAGCCTTGAATAAACTAAAATTACTTTAACAAATTAACAATATTCTCATATGTTCCGACAGCAATTCTCATGGAGATGCAAGTATAGACGTATATACGACCAATATTTTCATATTGTCACGGCAGCTAATACAACCACGGAACGGGTTATTAATATTACCTTGTGAACGTCCAGTGTTTTTATTCCTATTTGGGGGTCTTGCCTTTCTGAACGACCTTGATCCGTCGTACTCATCGTCATCGCTCTCGTCTTCATCTTGGACATCCCGTCTTAGTCTAGAGTGTACCCGCTTGTTGCCTACAGCAAGTAGGTAACATGCGTCGTTTCATAATAATAATATTACGTAGATACAGTGTTTAGGCAGAGTATAACCTCATCGTCAGTCGTAAAAACTGTTATCCTTGAGGGTCTCGTTTATAGAAAGCGCATGCAACATTAAACACAATTTAAAATAAGACTTGAAACGGAACAGACAAACTTAAAGATCGGCAAAGAATTGTTTGTTTTGCATGGAATTTGATGCACTACTGAGAAATATCTGTTGGTATGTTGGGTGCCAGAATATCGATATAGGTACCCTTAATAATCTCACCTCGTCTTGGAAGATGTAACTTTTTCTCTTTCCGTATAAGATTCAAACCAATGTCTTCGCTGTCGACATAATTTATCTATTTTTTTGAAAGAAACAAATATACGCTCTACTGGTTTGTTTCATTGTTTAAAAGGTTTTCACGTTGGCCCTAAAAATCAGTTATAAAGATTTGGCAAGCAATTTGAGGGCCTAAATCAGTGAGGACGGCGCTAAATACTACAGCCCAAATCCAGAACGGGACACAGCGAACAAACTGTAGAAAGAAGTAGTCGATCTTGCGGTTGCCAGATTCAAGTTTCTTATCTAAAACGCCCTTTGTTTTAAGTTTAAAAGTTTCGAAAATGCTGTATATTCTGGCATTATTTAAACCGAGATTCTTTGGGCTTCGTAGTTCCCAAACGTATTCAAATCGTTCTGGCAATATGATGCTGTTTTTAGTAATGATACACTGAACGTATTCTGTAACTCAAAACTTTTTCTGTAACGCGTTTGTCCGAAAATGTACCAAAACACCGCGTCGTTTAAAACGTACGGTACGTCGGTTGCATCATCACAAGCGAAACGTTTACTTCTGCTTAACGGTCAAGGTTCAGATTGAATCAACTGACAAGCGGGCAATGAAAAGACACAGTCAAAGCGTTTCGAAACCGCCCCAAACTCAATGACAGAAAGGCGAACCCATACTGTCCGAAAGCATGATTAATATCAGTCGTTTTCCGGACTTCTATAGAGGCAGAGTTTGTCAAGTTACAATAACAAAAACCGGGAAATAATCCGAGGACTGGAAATTGTCTAGATTTGTATAACACCCCCCCCCCCATGCCCACCCCCTCCAGATTTTGTTTGTAATTCGTCAAGCATTTTTTTGGGAAAACCTCAATCGTCATCCTAGCGTCCAAAACTTCGATACTGGGAATTTGTAGCCTAAAGCTGTCGCTTTGCACATGTTTGCAATAAACTAAATATTTATGGTAACTTGATCTAGAATACTATCCGTTTGTTTTATATCAAATTATTCAAGGTCAACCGCCAATGAGGAAGTTTACACAGTATCGTTATCCTAAAAGCACATAGGTCGTACATGACAAGAACAGCATTACAATATACCATTTCCTACATGGGTGACGACATAATATTTCTAAAAAACATTAGGCGATATCTCGATGTTTCGACAGATTCGCTGTCAAACTTTCGGTTTCGATTGTCTTGGAGCGAAAATGTTCTTATCATGTAACACAGTAGGAGCCTCTAGGATACGATTACACTGTGTGACCTTTCACCTTGGGTACTTTTGCCTGGAGGGGAACAAAACGATTATAAACAAACGGGCAAGGTGTTTTAAAGATTAGATACCATTACTGTAAATAATTTATTTTATTGCCCATTACACACCTTCACTATGTCCAAGGAACACGTTTAATAACAAATCCCATACTAAAATCCTGGTCACATTGAAAAAGTGGTCCGTTTGTGTAGGCCATTCGTTGCCTGGCGCGTTTTTTTCCCCCCGCGTTTTTTCCCCCCCGGAGTTTCTCCATGAGTTCACCAATCACCACTCGCACATCGGTGACAACTTTCAAAATTGTAGCCTACATCTTTATTATTTTTTTATTTTAATTTTATAGTCTCGTTAGTGTACTGCTCGCTACGGTTCAAGGAGAAAAATCGGTACCTCTTTCGGGCGGGCTTTCAAAGTTGTGCATGAGAGGTATAGACTTAGGATTTTGGCGCACCAATACTCATATTTTGGGCCTTATAATTATTATTGAAATAATTAACAACGTGCTCTGCTTTTTCGTGCACAACCAGTTTCCTTATCTGTGTACATGCCACACCAGCAAAACTTTTAACACAACGCACAAAGGCACACCACCTATGCAATAGATTGCTAATTGTGTATTTGTGTATTTAATAACATCACGTATAACTAACTATATAAGTATAGGCCTAACTGCCTTACCTCGAACAGAAGAAACGAGATCAGCGCTAGTCCCAGAGGTAGAAATCTTGCCGCTCGCATACCGATGCCAATATTAATCCGATGGTAAATTCTTCTTGTGGATGAAGGTACGGTAGGCACTTCTTCTACTACTGATGAAGACAGGCACTTTTGTTCAGATAAAACGAAAACTTCCACGTACCAACGAAAGTTAATAGCCTGTGAGGCAAAACAACCGACCGTAAAAACGACCCACTTTCCCCCGGGGATACTGATCGATCACAGACGAGTGGTAACAACTTACGGCCAACTGTCAGCAGGTTCCTCGGATATAACTCTACTTCTACTGTTCAATGTTTGTCGGACTGCTTGTTGTCATGGGAACTTTTGTGCGATGCGTGGGGTCGATTTCCTTCTCCCGACCAATCAAAAAACACACGCAAACGTCAATCAAGTGGCAACATTAAGAAGAAAGATATCCAAATATGGGAAAGCCCTGTAGGGTTGAAGTATTGATATACAGGCACCATGTGCAGCGATTGCGCGTTCCACAGGAACGTTTTTCCTCGTATTAAAGTTGTACTATACCTGAACACGATTTCTTGAAACTATGATAAATCTAGCCACAAAATTGGCTCATCCGTTTTAAGCATTAACGGATGCTATTGGTGGTATTCCATTTACAGACTGAGCGAGGGCCACGGATTTACGATCAAAAGGGCACGAGCACTGTTGAAAGGTTGACCCTAGAACAGTGGGGGTCACCTATCATCATTTATCACCAGACAGGCCACCGATACTAGTCTCTGATCAAGGCTGTGCGTAACAGTTTTAAACAAAGACCGATTGCCTATAATACCAGCATTTGAGCATTTGTAAACAGATGAAACGAGCATATAAAATTACACAACATATAAAAAATACTCACAAATAATAATGTTTTTATTCACAGAAATTTCTTTTTTCAAGTTTGTCCCACGAATCTCTCTCTCTTTCTCTCCTTATGATAGCATGGATAAATTTAACACACTACGCGACTTGTGACTCAAGGTTAGTCACATTTGTTACCATCTAATGACGTCTTTCACATCCCCCATGTTGATACCGCAACATCATTCCCTCAATCGCCCCTGTCCGTTGGTCTCCTCCCCAGGTACCGCGTCTGCACGAGGTCCTTCATGTCTCTGAAAGGCGTCTCGCTGGTTGATGGCGCTTTGGGGATGCCTAGACCGGAGCGCACCCCGGGTACCTTAAGGAGCACGTTTTGCCCCAGGCCGTAGAATGCCGACAACGCCCAGTAGAGAGACATAGCCTGGAATGAAGGTAGATCATTTATTTTCATTTCGGTAGAAGTGGATTATCCAACCACAACCACAAAGTATATATTAGTGGGCGGTGAAAATAAGATACAGCAAAGGGAAAATCCCGAGAAGGAATATTGGAAGTCTCGCAATTTACATGTTAGCTTCTTAAAATCGGAGAGGGCGCTGCTGCGGCCACCTGACCCCGGCAATTTTCTTGAGATTCTGTCACAGTCATACCATTTTCTCTACTACTCTGTCACGGTGGTACCATGGACACGAGAGGACTTTAGAGAAGTTCCATTAACACCAATGTTAAAGTAAACCATTATGTACAGGAAACAACGTACAGATAAAAAGTGCGATTGGTTTTGCAGCCATCCTTCCTCTGTTTTATTTTGAACTTCAAAGTTAACTGATAAACTAGATCAGTGTACTGGTATGTACTGGTAGGCACTTTGGCTATTTGGCCAGATATCGTGTGCAAAATGGATTTGGTTTTCTCAACCACCACTCCACTGTGGTGTTGGCATTATATTTGTATTCCGTTTGCACTTATGTGCAACTCCAGATATCAAAACACATTTGGAAATCTAAGACCTGTGCAACATCTGCTTGTCTGTCAAAAGCCGCCCCGTATCATTTTTATATCACACTGCATTGAAAGTAAAACAAATACACTGCCAGCCCAAAGTTTGGAAACGCAAACTTTTCTTGTAAGTTGTTGAACATAGGCCCACGCAAGTTCATGAAACAATACTTTATGAACGCTGCAACTGCAAGGCTCTATTCACTTGATCAACTTACCAAGTCTATACAGACATTGGTGTAATTTTCATCAAAAGGTCGTCCTTGGTGTGAGGACGATACCACCCAAAAATATGACAATGGTAGAGAGAGGGTTGTTTTTGTAATATTGTTCATGAAATCTTTCTAACATGAAGCCAGTTAGTCTCTTTTGAAGCAACCATTCTTGTGGCATACATGCATGTAGGCCTACATGTAAGGCGTTTCCATACTTTTGACGGGCGAGGAGGATATTTTATTCTGAATATAACAGCACAGTTTGGCTTTAGGGAAGTGATACCCTTATCGACCCAGCACTGATACGCAAGGCTGCTATCGTGGGAGTCAACTGTAATAACTCAACTGATTCGAATGATAACTCTCGATTGATGTCAGATGTCATAATAGCACACTGTATCCTTACCGCTGGAACAAAGGCCGCCACAGGAACCATGAACAAGGATGCACAGCGCAGGAAGTTGGTTAGATAGCGCTGCATCCTGGACACACGGTTCGTGTGCAGGGTCATGAGTTCAATGTTGCAGAGGTTCACAACCCCGACCAGGACCGGCAGAATGAAGTAGGGATCGGCCACGGTCAGGTCGGCGAACCAGAGCGTGCCCTCTGTCGATAGGCTGGGCACAACGCTGATGGGATCTGTGTATAGGCATACGATCAAAGGTCCGTTCGACAGAATGGGGGGCTACAAGCTCAACACTAATATTGGAATCGTGCTTGGCCTTTATATCTTGACCGGCCTGTTGAGAGGATGGAAGCGCCGAGCTGTGTCTTCCACTTATTATTTGTGTCAGAATTAACCAGGGCTTCAATCACCACGGATCAATTTGTTAATATCATGATTTATGAGGTCAATCCCTTCGTTGTTTTTTTATTAAAACTAAACTTCCAGCTGTACCGGCGTAAGACTCATGGGTGTCTACATTTGGAGCTACATTTGGAGCTCCATTTGTACGGGCAAAATCGATGTATGTGAATAAATTCGACACCATGTTTTCAAACCTGCAGTAATTATAGACATGTTATTTTCTCATCATTCAGTCTCATCATTTTCTGAGGGGGAGAATACGCACAGAACGGGGATAACAGGACGGGGAGGAAGAGGTTGGTACGAGCTGCAAACAAGGGGAACGGGAACAGAGGAAAGATAAGGAGCAAGATGATGAGAGGTGGGAAAGGATGACGGTGAGAAGACACGAAGGAAGATTTCAACGCACCTAGGTAGACGTTCTCCGCAAATGCACCAGTCATATTCCGCAGGGATATTGAGAGGCAGACCCATAGGGGCAGCTGAACTAGGAGCAAGATGGACCCCTTGGCCGGGTGGCAATTGTCACGAATGTACAGCTCCTTGGAGGAGATCTTCACCTGTGATGGCATTTAGAGGGGGAGGGGTAGGGGGAG
>JAVCKS010000505.1:0-20639 GCA_032273685.1 Pteraster tesselatus | reverse complement strand
TTTTTTTGTCCAAATCGATTATTATTGGCTCTTTGGGTGGATTTTTACAAGGGCAAACTTATACCAGTCTGAAACTGGTCAGTACATCTTCACCAGTAACTATCATTTCCTGATCATAGTGACCTCAGAATAACCCAGCTCCGATGAGTTAATGTTGACCGTGCATTCCTTCATTGTTTTCCCACCAACCTATACTCGAGGTCCTCGAGGCGTCACCGCCTTCTCAGCCCTAATCGGTACCCGGCTGAAACAAGAGATGTGTTTTCATCAATTTTTGTCTCAGCATGCTCAGGCAAAGTAAAAAATAGTTTGTTGGCGGGGGTTGGGGCTTACCAAACTGAAGTATTTATTTCCTGAAAGACAGATCTTACGAGAAACATCTTCTCCCTCCCTCCCCCTAAAAAAAGGAAAAATAATTAATAAATAAAATACACAATTATATAACCCTTTAATAACCATTGAGAAATAATTTTTTATTAATAATTTGGTTTTAATAATTAGCTTTACAAATCCATGCAGGATAGTTACAGAGTGTTTTCTTGTCCAGAATGTATTATTATTAAAGACTACACACACAGACCGAGTGCAGACTCATCTCACCTTGACAAATAATGTTTAATGTTGAATTGCAAATTTAGTGTGTCTGCCCTTTTTATTAGCTTTAACAATGATGGCATGAACAAATCTATTCACATCATATCACATGTCACATACGCATAATAGCACATAGTATCACATAATATCACCTGATATCTAACGATATCACGTGATATCACATAATATCACATAATATCACATGAAGGGAACATTTTTCAATGTTCCACCGTAGGCCTATGTTATTGCCATGCTTGATATGCCAATATAAATGTAAAATCAAGCCATTTCACTTCTCTTTATGCATTTCTGCTGCTTCCCCTGTCAGCACATTATGTAGCACAAGCACAGACGCATAATTTATGCATAGAATGTGTCCAGCGTAGCCTGGCTCCTGTGTAACTGAGCATAGCTGTACCAGCCCGTATCCCAAGGTACACAGCATCAATCATTGGGCTGTGGGAGCTCATGTATTTTCACAGTCATGTTTGTTTGTCTGTCTGTCTGGATTGCATGTATGTAAGGATTATGCGTCGACTGATGGACAGATTTTCATGAAATTCTGTGGAAAGGTCGGGCATGGACTGGGGCCAAAACGATTCTATTTTGAGATTTGCTTTTTTGAGGATAATAATTTTCAGTGTACATTTTCAGTCTTGTTCTTGTTTTAACTATGTGTATACAGTACTTTACATGTACTGTACATGCACAGTACAGATGGTTCAATTTATACTGATGTGATGCTCATATATATATCAGCAAAAATCACAGCCAAATTGTTCAGCGAGAATTGGCTGCGTTTTAGGTTACAACCCTGGTATACAATCAAATTTTGTCGGAAGTGGAAGCAATTTAATACTAGCAGCATGAAGTAAAATTTTTATCTCGTCCGTCGTCGCTTAAAATGGAAAGACATACGTGTACCAGAAATTCACTTTCGTATGAAAGGTG
This sequence comes from Pteraster tesselatus, assembly GCA_032273685.1. NCBI lineage: Eukaryota > Metazoa > Echinodermata > Asteroidea > Velatida > Pterasteridae > Pteraster > Pteraster tesselatus. The sequence goes on along the minus strand of JAVCKS010000505.1, from coordinate 19,094 downwards.
TTATGTGATTAAATGGCGTTTTTAGAAACTGTGTCTTTGTCTGGGGCAGATGCTAGGGTTCTTTAAAGGGGACTGTTACATGTTGTACAGTACATCCTCTTCATATACTGTCATGTTATGTGATTAAACACATTACAGCCTTTTGTAGGAGTGTCTTTGTTCAAGGAAGATCTTAGGGTTCTTTAAAGGGAACTGTCTGGTCATAATGTTTGCATGACCACAAAAAGCAAGAAAACATTGCGTTCCTTGGCGTGATTACTTCTATCAATCAGCAGTGAGCTTGATTACCATTTTAGTGGTCGTCTTGCCACAATTACAGACCAATCAGATGCTGCAGGGAAGTCTCCCCTTTAATAAATCAAAGATTTGTTTAAAGATTTTTCATATTTTTAAAGGTTTTTAATGGATATACAAGTAACGGTTGTAATTAACTAAAACAGTAATAATATTGATTTATGCATTCATAATAATATAAGAGAAACGATTATAGCTTCATGCTTATTAATTAAGGGTTTAAAAAAAAAGCTTATTGCCACAAAAGTGCTGTATTCAAATGAACTAAAAATAATTACATTAAAAACTACTAATACAAAGAAAGCGTCTGTTCCTACACTAATTGTGGGGCAGCCCCTTGTTGCTCATAAGTGCTCATAAGAGGGTTTTTATGAAAACAGCTTATTGTTACAATAAAATAGCTTATTGTTACAATAAAATAAAGCATCTGTTCCTACCTTGGAATGATTATCACAATAACAAAAACATAAAAATTAGTGATTGAAAAACAACAATCCAATAAAATTCCCCAAAAATTTTAACTCAGTACTGTACAGGTAGACAGGTCTTGGGAGTTCAAAACAAAGTTACAAAGTAACAATTCAACAATGGAATGCTAACAACCTGTCACTGTGTACACACAATACAGGCAGTACGGAATTAATAAGGTTCTGTCCGATTAGTTTCACCTTTAAAATGATATGTGTCACAAAAATATAATCCACCGATAGTCATAAAGTATTTTGTTGTCAAAATTAATGATTGCTGTCAGCCAAGAACTCATTTTGACAATAAAATATTTTGATGGAATTTATCGTGCCATTTAAAAGCATGTCTCACTTCAAAGCTAACATCGAGGATAAAACTGCCAACGGTGAAATATGTCTTAGATCAGAGAGTAGATATTTATATCCCACAAGATGGCCGCCGTTTATTATGGTCTATAATAAACAAGTGCACTTTAATATCGACTGTCCAACGCTGTGAACTCTTCTTTGTCGAAATGCTGCCGGCGCTGAATGCGAATCCAGTGCGTTTCACAGTTCAGATTCCTGATGTTTGCTCCAAGATAGGCCCTGCTCAATTACTGTTTTGCATGCACGGACATTTCCTGCACATTGTTGTGTGTGCATGGCCAATCTGCTCCGAGGATCAATAGCACCTTGCAAACAGAAACACAAACTAATTGACAAGCTAAGATGCTGGTCATTTGTGATTACAATATCCCACGCATAGATCATGTCTTGTTATCGGTTGAGATAGTGTTAGTTACCAGCTGAAAGACTAATCCATTCGATAACCGACTGCTGCATTGTACCAAGGCGTCTCTATTCCATATATACTGCATAATGAGGATAAAAATATAGTTGGTACCCAGCTTCTCACCGTACAACAATGCAGCAATCTGAAGCACTGATAATATATCAGAAAAATTACCACCCGAAATGAGCCGTGTTTTATTTGTACAGACGATGAGTATATATGCGGTGTTATAAATTGACTATTGACTGCTTTCACTCGTGGGTTAGTGAAACTATTTCCTCTTTGTGATCTATGAAGGGTCATCTTCCCATTGGCTCATTACTTTTCTGTGGAAGATGAGCTTGAGAATGACGTAGTAAATACTGAATTACTTGTCCCACAGTGTTTGTAAGATGTACTGTCCAATTTCAGACTGATTTCACCTTTTGAGAACTACAATAAAAATGTTGACTAATTCGATAGGTTTGCCCTTGTGCGTAGCATGAACCATCTATTAAAAGTTAGTTCTTGTCAAAATTTAATAACTGTTGCCAGCCAATCTTTTTGTGTCAGTTTCAAATTGTTTCAATTGTAGTTAATTGCCTTTTTGGCTCGGTCAAAATACCGACTTCAAAATGTCTTAATGCAACCTTTCCGCTCTGCTTACAAACTTCGGAGCATTTTCCTTGAGTTTCACATATTCCCCCCCCCCCATTTCTAATCATAACCCAGAGACTAATTCTAATTTACCTTTTAAATAAAAACATCCTTCAATGTGAGAATATATTTTGTTTAAATATATACTGTATATAAAAAAACCTTCAATATGAGTTTTTTTCTTTTCCTGTTCTTTAAATAAAAACATCCTTCAATGTGATGGCCAATTAAATGTGATACTATCCTCTAGTAGTTGATGCGTGTACCCTCCGTATCCTCGTAAGCTTGCCGTGCAATCTATATATTAGAAACGGTAGCTGTGTCTCATTACCCCTCGAACACATTCTATGGACAACCCACATTATTTTATACACGTGTACTTGTCCTGAACTTAATACAAGTTTATCAGAATGTTTGTTTCACCCATCTGTTATTTATGGGATGCCCCTTGCATATTGGTCAAAGCTATATTATGGTAAAAGCTATTGACAATTAACCCTACAAAGATTATGTTAAGTACTTGTCACAAATCTCGTAATTACTTCGGTAAACAGTACATGTAGCTGTAAAATAAATTTAAAATATCTCGGTATGCATTTCAAGATATCTTGAAATAATTTTAAGGTTGTAATGTATTTCTGACAGAATTGAAAATATCTGCAAATATTTTTTAGATATATATCTTGAATTTATTTCATGATATATCTTTAAAATGATTTTCAACATGATTTTTCAGATATCTTTTATTTATTTTGAGATATCTCAAAAAATATTTCCGGATATCTTAAATTCTGTTAGAAACACACTACATTCTTAAAATTATTTTAAGGTTTCTTGAGATATTTCAGGATATCTAGAAAATCTTGAAATGCATTTTAAGATATCATGAGAACGTGAATAAATGTCACTTATGCTCGACGTACATGTACTGTAAAATTCATTTTCCATTAAAGAATATGTGTTCATGGGACCAGGTACAAGAGCCAGTGTCGGTGTGTTCTGCTGATGAATAACATTGTCCTATCTGCTGTACTAAGTGCAATATCATTCTGTACATGATAGAGAACTATGAATAATGCATGATGAATCTCTTGAGCCAGACAAGATGGCTTCTTGTCTTCAAATTGATGGATGACTGCAGAGTCTGGTGCTATACCATGTACAGGTAGTCTCAGTTCTATCTACAGTTTCACATCATATGTGACCTGTCATCACAAAATGAGCATAAAGTCGGGAAAAAAGAAAGAAAAGATTTTGTTATTTTTGAATGATATAGTAACTGAGGTTTCTAGCGACTATAAATACTCGGTGGTTTGACAGTCGGTACAGCTAATAGAGCTTGTAAAAGATACGAGTTCTGATTGATCACCTTGTCGCATTTTACTGTTGACTGGGCATATTGAAAACATTACGCCCTGCGACTTTACGCTCATTATGTGATGACAGGTCACATATTTTCCCTATCTTAAAGAGTCAGTATTGTCAAGCTGATTAGCACGCCCTCATGCAGTCATAATGCGTGGAATCACGGCTTAAGTTGGCATGACCTTTAATATAAAGCAAGATACAAAATGCAGTTTAGTGTTTTTCTTTTGGTGCAAATAATCAACAGAAGATTCCAAAATCAGTTTATTTATCTTCAAGTACGTTGCAGTGGTTTTTCGTTCTTCACATGCTTTAGACTGAAAGTTTTCCACGATAGTGTCCCTTTAAAGATTTTATACTAAAATCAAAAGAACACATTCTTTGCCCAAATCCAGGACTTTTTTTGATACTTTGGGCATCTGAATTTTTTTTTTCTGTTTCAAAGAATGATGAATACTTTTGTTGATCAACATGTAGACAAAGTACTCAAAGTGGAGGATATTGGAATAAAATTTCTAAAATATTTTGCGTTTTTTTCTTTTTCTCATTATAAACCATAAAACATTACAAAACCACTTGCAGAAATTACCCAATTTTGGTTACTTTAATACCGGTAATATAATTTTTTTTTTTTTACTTAGGCTCTTTCAGCGGGAATACAGAAATACGGTACATCTGTTCTGTTTTGTCTATGTTTAATGGACATTAATTTAAATGCTATTAATTTTGTCTCCTAGATGAAATTCATTGTCTCAACACTTGTACTAGTAATGTCGTGTGGAATTGTCTACATAAACATGCATCCATCAATGTGTCATAGCCGATGCATTCTGGTCATAAATGTACATGTAGGTCTGAAGGCTTAGACATCTGAAGTTACTTCTGGTCTATTAAAGGGTATCTGTACTTCTGGTTAACATTATATTTGCGACCTGCTCCGCAAAAATAGACTCATAAACTTTTAGTTATGAAAGGAGTGCAACACCAGCTTTATTTAGATATGTTTGACAATTATTGCATTTTTCTGTACAAAGTTTTCATATTTTGAACAAAAAAAAGCAGTATAATGTGTAAATCCTTAGATAAAATAAACTCAAATTTGGCACGAACTGATGAAAAATTGGCTGGCAGTATATATTTATTGTCAACAAGAGAATATATTCTGTAACTATCGACCGGTGGATGTTTTTCTTTGTGTCGCACATCACGTTAGAGCAAGTAACAAGGGCAAACATTAAACCTTTCAGTCATTTTATCATATTTTATCATTTTATCTTTAAAGAAATATTTAGTGCCTTAATACATTCGTGGAAAAGTAACATGTTATCATCATTGAACATTTACACTAAATTCCACTTCACCCCCCCGCTGCACCTTGTGAAATTGGAACATGGCGTACATTTGTACCGAGTAGTTAATACTATTATCATTCCACTCACAGGCGTCCAATATTTGTCTAAGAACTGATGTCACCAGCTTTGAGATGGTGAAACTATCCAGGTTTTCCCAAATCCCCGGCTTCACTGCCATCTCCGGTTTCGCTCATTTTGAAAACTAAAACTACTTTTGCTATTTGGAAACTACTCTGAGGGGGAAAAAATGAGTTTGTCGTGGCAGCACGGTAGATGTAGTGTAGATCGAGTTCTTAATATTCACATTTAAAAAATTTGTTTTCACCGGTTTGTGGTTTTCCCTATATTTTTGGCTATTTCGACATAGGAGTGCACATTACAATGTATGTTTACATGTTTAAGTACTACCCCATAAACATGTCCCAAGTCTAGTTGTTGACAACTGGTTATACCCTCTCTGCCCTTAAGGTAAGAACAGTTAGCTACCATAACAGGATTTATATATTTTATATACATGTATAACGTACAAATATTTAAGAGAAAGTAAGTAGTTGTTTTGAGGCTGTGTATAGTTAGCTAGCGCCCTCTTGCATTCGGAAATTGTGACTTTACAGGGTCTTGAATATATTTCAATGCACACAATCTGGATCCAGATATGGATCAATCACAGAATCTAATGGGTTCTTCCTCGGTCCCCTATCTATCCCCCTACCAAGTTTGGTTAAAATCTTCATGACAAACAGACAGAAACCGAAAAATAATCTCCCAGCGGAGATAATAATAATAATAATGCATTGATATATCAAGCATTATACGCATCTACACTGGTATTGCTGCATTTACATAATTTCCCAATGTCAAACCCTAACTCAGTGTCTTTTAGTTTAACTGCAAATTTTGCCCAGTCGTATTAACAGAGTAAATTAGATTATAGAATCTATAGCAGACACAGCAGAATAATACAAAACTCTTAAGATAAAATGGTTGGTATCGAACGCTATAAATAATTTCATTCTCCTCATAAACGTACTATTGTTAAATTGGTGTCTTTATCTTGCTTGACATTATACAAACATGGTTTTTTTTTTTTCGAGTGCTTTCTGCTAATGGAAGTTGAAAGCTTGAGCGTGTCAATTCTCCGTGTAAAGAAACAAATGTTCAAGGTCGATAAATTTTTTTTATTTATTTATTTATTTTATTTAAACTGCTTTTAAAGGCAAGTGAAATTGTCCATCCAATGGGCAAAATGCTCAAATTTGAATACGCATTTTTTTCTTATCCAATCGTGGGCGGAATATTTCATATGAAGAGTAATGTCATCCAACCGGTGGGCAGAAAAAGGATTAAATCATAATATATGCAAATTTCATATAATTAGTGGACAGAAAAGCAATTAAATAAATTAAATTCCATGTAGAACAAAAAGGTTTAACTTTGATATGCAAATTTGTTGTTCTAAAGAGTAGGCAGGGGGACAAAAGGAATTTAAACAAAATTACAAATAAATTGTTCAAGAGGGCATTCAACCTGTACATGTATGTACACCATGCACTTGTCATAATCAGTGTTGATTAATTTACCATTTCACTCATATAACATCAGCAAAAGTGGACTGATGCTTCCCAGTTTGAAAAAGCGATTCCTAACTTGATTTCCAGTGTTAGACGGGCGCCAAATAATCAATGAGCAAGGCGCTGCTGTAGAGGAATGGGTTACATCTGCTCGCGTGTCTCCATGTTGTTGCTTCAACCGTACATGCGGAATTCCAATGGTTAACCTTGACATTTAGTGACTTCTGAAAATGCTTAAAATGCTTTTAGAAAGCAAAATCTCATGTTTACAGTCTGCTGACAGCTACGAGAAGACATATCCCTCTCTATCTTGGGGTTTGGATGGTCGGGTGTGTGTGTGTTGCATTATCGCTTTTTTATGAGGTTATCATGTTTGCAGATGTTTGCAAATTGTATTCAGAGCGTTAAAGTGAAAATGCGACGGTGAATATCAATTGATGTTGTGTGGATGTCATTCTAGTAATAATAATATAATCATAATGCCCACAAACGGGTCATTGGTAGAACAGTCTCATAGATATTGGTATGCAAGCTTTTTTCTCCTTTTTGTCTCTCTTTGACTGATAAACTTATACCCCCAAAATAACGTAATATTAGGCAATATTTGTAACTAAAAAAAGAAAAGAAAAATAAATTCCTTTTAGAAGTACTTGAAAGTTAGGAAAATTTTGTATGTCTCCATAATTCCATCACCCGTCCATCATCTCTGGTGTTCATTCAAAACGTCAAGTAAAAGACTTGGTACATTTGCCTAGTGTCCACGTCGATCTCCCTTTTTGTAACACGTTCGCAATGTGTTTTAATTGTACCTTGATGTACCATGATGGGGGTCACTCGAACATTAGTTGAACTATGATGTGTTACAGTGTCCCCTGTTACATGCACATCAGTATGAATGTACCACCTATTATTCTCTGAATAAACATGGATGTATTTTCCTGTTTGAAGTATAGAGTTTGTTTTTCATCCTATTGAAGATACGCTTTGAAGGATAATGGGTTATTCCATTTACTGACAACAGAGGACACACTGCCCCAGATGATACCCTAAAAACTTCATGCAGGACCAAGTTTTAACTGTTTGTGAAAACAAAAATGAAACAAACATGAACTGGCTAATTAATTAATTAACATCAATGCAATGCGTTTTTCCTTAACTCTGAATCCTCTCTCACTTGGTTTGAGAAAATCAGTATGGCGGTCATAATCCTGAACTGCATAACTCTTGGGATGTACCAACCATGCGAGAAGGAATGCACCAGCACACACTGCGTAGTCCTGGAAGGGTTCGACCATTTCATCTTCGCTTTCTTCGCCATGGAGATGGTCGTTAAACTCATAGCGATGGGCATCAGGGGGCAGAATGGCTATTTTCATGAGACCTGGAATCGCCTGGATTGTTTCATCGTCTTTGCAGGGTAAGAAATCTTTCGCCGTTTTGTCTAATTGCGTGTTGCGGTTGTGTGTGCGTACGTGTTGTTTGTGCGTGTGCACTTTCAAACCAGCGCATGTGACTTTCGTCAGTAAGTCTTTCCACATTTGCAGACGATTAAAGGGGAATTTTGGACAAGCTTATAAATACTTGGCAACCATTGTGGGAATTCATGTATTGTTGCTGCATGCTATGTAACTATGGAATAGCTTGCCTCAATACAGCAATATTATATAGTCAGGTAAAGTCATAGTTTAACTGTGTGTATCCATTTGACTAAGTCAGTGTACCAGACAGTGTAACAGATACAACATGTGAAAGGCTTATTTACTGAAAGTTCGTATTTCTAGCAATTAGTCATTTAACTGCTGTGAACGTCGAAAGTTTGCTCATAGAGCTCTTAGTGTTTTATTAATATAACAAAATGGATTATAAGTGATTTTTAGGAGTTTTTGATGATGTACCATTTCATGCTGCTGTTGTACGCTTTTAGCATCATAATTCACTTGGCAAACAAAACAGACATGAAGCACTTCTCATCAGTGACGTTAGGGGGCAAAGTTTCCCCCACACCAAAAACCTATTCTCGGGTATCCTCCCCTCCCAAAGTACACCCCTCCCTTTCCAAAGACGCATTTGCCCCATTTGAAAATGTGACTCATTGCCATCAAAGACTGAACAATGAATTCCACGCTATTCACCAACTTCACTGCACAATTTTCATCTGGAACTGGAAAAATTAATAATTTTCCCGATAGTTTCCCATTTACCTCTGTGGCGTTGGGAACAGTGTTGTTAGGCATTCCTGTCTCGTCATTGATTTCACTTGTATGTATCTCGGGTTTCCTGGGAGAGATTGCACGAGATCCTTAAAGACCTGCCGATGAGCCTTAGAAGTTTCCCAATCCCGAGGCAAGATGGGAGGAGGAGGGGGACTGAATATAAAACATGTGATTAGAGAGGAACGTTATTATATAAAAAAGAATGCTCAAGCCTTTTTTTTTCAGTTTGTAAATATCAGATAAAAGGATGTCGTACAATTTCCTGAAGTGTAATTTTACTTGCACAAAACTAAAGGTATAATGATTGTGTCAATAGATTCCACTATATGGTTCTGTGCATAGTGCTGGGTTATTTGGGGGGCTAAAATTAAAATGAAGTGCTTGACCATGTAATTCCATGTCTTGTGATGCTTAAAACAAGGAAGGTAATTTGTTTAAAATAATTTGTCCACAAGAGAGATTCCTCTTGTCAAATGTATGAAAATCTCAAATTGACCCCTGGGGTCATATAATTATTGAACCATTGGGTCATATATTGACCCCTGAGGTCATGTTGATTTTTTGGGGGCTTTTTCTCACAAAATCCAAACAGCAGCCATCTTGTGGGACAAACCTCTTGTAATTTTCTATATGACAAGACTGTCCCATAAGATGACTGTTTAATAGGGTACATGTATATAGGTCATTATATGAACAGGTCATCATAAGCCATATCATGTAACGACCAAACTTGTTTAACTGTGTTTTTTCTTCTTCATAAGACCATAGGACATGACTCCCCACAAAATGGCCGCTACTAGAGTCTATAGCAGATAATTCCTTTCACCCTTAATATAATAATGTGATATAATTCTTGATCAGTATAAAACAAATACTGAACAAATTAGTGCGAAATCCTTGGGTTTGCCTCTGAATTTGCTGGTTTTAGAAGCGACTATTGGAGTATGGTCTGAATATGTTTGGGTATTTTGAATATTTTTTGCAGGGTTTTCATGGATGTAACAAAATAACTTTTTCATTAATTTTTTTTTTCCAAAGTTCTGTATAGCAGTTTTTAGATACCGACATTGTTTTGTTTTCTTATTGTTTGTTTTATCCTTTTGTTGTTCGACTACGTTTGTATCCAGTGACTTTTTCTCTGTATGTTCCTAATCGAATCCTGCTTTCCCTCCATTTTTCTCTCTTCTTCCCGGCCCCCTGCCAATTGGTGCTAAAGGGTCACAGAATATACCATGCAGTAAGTCTTTCTGTGTCCATTTATATTATATAATCTATGTGTCAGTCTACTCATGGTTTACATTTCACCTTAACAGTTCACCCTAACAATTTTTAAAACTCGAATGCCTCCTAGATTTAATTAAGCAAAGCTGCATGCCCCATTTCACTTACATGTAAATGTAGAGCAACAACCAGAAGTGCACCTTCTTCAAATGAACTTGTGCACTGAGTAGAATACTTGAAAGCTAGGTGTTTAGGATGCCAAGATTCTTCTAGTACCAGTCCGTGCAAACTAAAGCAACAGGTTGATATGTGACCGCCATGTTTGATTTATGCAAATGAGTTAATTACACAATCAAATTTTAAAGCCACAACGCTATTACAAAAACCTTTTTAATTGAATCATATAATTAATGCAGTTTATGTCCAAAGTAATATAACAATAAATAAGAGCAAAAAAGAAATTGCTTTTATGATAATGTCTTTTGTTATGGTGACACATATATGACAGTTGATAGCAGAGATGAGGCAACATACATGTATAGATATATTGCAGCCGTAATGGATTTAAATGCAAATTACTCGAAATGTAGCACTATTATTTTATACTAGTCAAATAATAGTGCTACATTTCCCAACAACAGGAGACAACATCATATGGTGGTAGCCTAATTTGTGGACTTACCCTTACCCTACTGAAATAAATAATACTAATCGAGGTCACCGAGGGGTCATTGAGGTCATTGAAAGTATAGATACACTATTTGAATGTTTCTGGTGTTTCATTCCATTGTGTTGCATCAATAACTCACCTTTAAACTACATGTATATGGTAAACCTCGCTCATGAGTCACACACTCGTAGTGTTTCTCGTATGGCCTACCGTTCTCAATCATGCATGCCATCGCTTGCATCATCGCATATTCTGCTGGGCCATTTTCAGCATGCAGATATCAGTGTGTAGTCTTTGATGCATCCATAATCCATCGAGCATGCTATTTTGTCATTTACCGAGTATAGGCCACTCTTTGACTTGAAGATAGACAATCCACATGCAACTGTAATCTTCTGTCGATTGGTAACGGAAATTAAAGACAAGGGAAAAAAAAGAAGAGAAATTGCAGTTGTTGCCCTTTTTGATCATGCAGACTTAGAGTTATAATTTTAGGCTGGAATCCACGCATTTTGAACGGTTGAGGGCGCCCTGTTATGCCGGGCAGTAGTTCTCCCTTGAATCAAGGTTTTTTAGTAGCACTGCACTTAAACACAGGAAAAATCTTTAATGATAACAGTTGGAGAATAAATAGTTGTGAAATTTACATATATATCTGAAATATTGACTGATTATGTTATCAGAGTATTGAACAATTTGTTTTTATCACAGCAGTTTAATTTCTCGGAAACTTAGTATTGTAATGGAAACCATATGTTTGGGGAGAACCTTTTTGAGATCTCTTTTTTACTCCCTCCTTCTAATATTACACATTCATACATGTATTCATCATTTTGTTTAATCTTCAGGGTTTATTTGTTTTATTTCGAAGTGAAAACACTAAGATTTACATTGGATTCTAGTCTCATTATTGCACCGTGACCTCAGTGAAAGCTGACAACAGAAACACTGAATTTTGTTTTTCAAAAACCTTTGTAGGGGTTTAAGCTCCCACATAAATATATGGAAAATATGTTGAAAAAATATTTATTTCCAACTGGAAGTGGCAGACACTAGACCCCCAGACCTAAATGGCTGCAAATGCGCTCAAATCAAACAGCAATTATCTAAACGTACAAAAGAAGCCCTTGTCAAAGATCCGAAAAAATAAATGCTTTTATCATTTGTTTCCCCTCTCACCGATCATTACGAGGTTATATTATTGCATTATATGCAATCATCTATGTTAGTGGTAACCATGGAAACCATTTGATGTCGTAATATGTTTTATAGGCATGTGTTATGCAATTGGTGGAATACAGCTTGCCTAAAAACGTTCACATTTTTCTCTCAGAAAATATAAAATAATAAATCGTATATTTTATGTATTTATCCCACCACTGTATATAATTCATACACACTATACATATATATTCATATACTTTGTAGCACAAAGTGACCGAGTGTATTACCAACTTTCATTGGGTGGGATGCTAGTTTATCGCAGATTTGCAATAATTTGCAAGCACGTTATCTGGGTAGAGAGAAGCACTTTGGGGGGTAAAGCGTCTTGCCCAATAAACACTTTTCTTGTTGGACGGTGCACTAGTCCATCGCAGGTTCCCCCACCAATTTCCAGCATCCATTTAAAAACCTGTGTAGAGAGTGAGGCACTTCAGGGTAAAGTGTCTTGCCCAATAAACACTACCCTGTATTCCCTCTGGACAGTACACATTCATTGTAGGTTAACCCCTGGCAAAACGAAGTAGTAAATGCACCTAAGTAGAAAAGACTTGACTGTAAATTCTTAATATCTGCCCCCCAAAGAAAAGAAAAAAATTATAATAATAGTAATCAAAAGAATATATTTCATTTATTAATGAGCAAAGTTCTAATTTTTGAAATCCAGAAACTTTTTGATAGTCAAATAATCCTATAAAAAACCTCAGAGAATAATCTGAGGTAAATAATGTCAATAATGTCTGACATAAATTTTTTTTTTCATATAAATAAGATGAAGTCACAAAGCAATTAAATGCTATGATTATTGTAACAATCATTACAACTTTATTAATCATTTATTCATCTTAACTCCCCCTCCTCTAATATTGCACCAAATCTCACCATACCTTCACTATATTGTTTGTATCGTTTGGTTTCTATGTATGTGGCCACTTTCATTGTTTAATCATCACAAAATCAGCAATGCACCGTGACATCACAACCATTGGCCAATTTTCTTCTCTGTACCATTTCGTTTTCCTTCATGTCGCCTATCGATGGTCTGAGGTCTGATCAGTTCCGTTGCATGCAATCGACAAAACAATATTTCAAAAGTTGGAAAATAATGTTTCTGCACTCTCATTCAACAAAATTTCAAATGTTCTGAAAAATGTTTGTATCATAGAAACGAATGCGTGGTATTTCTTTGTACAAATGTGAATGAAACAAAGGATAAATGAGTGTTAACATTCTTGAATTAAAACTGTTATGTGTTAGGGTCATTCCACCAGGTTGAGGCACGATTTGCTGGTAAATGTTCTACCTTTTATCCATTCTTATAACTTGTTGATTTTTCCTATTTGAAGCGTAGACAGTCATTTCCATTCTAATTTGACAAAGAAAAATGTGAATATTATATAAATAATGAATGTTTATGAGTTCAGTGGTATGAATATTATCCAAAAAGTGGATGTTCCGTTCGATGAGGTGAAGCCAAGTTGAATAAAACATCCAGTCTTACACCTCTTTGTACCATTGTACGATGTAAATCGTTTATTATTTGTTTGATATAAGATCAAAGCAGATTCTTGCCATTTGCTACTATTAAAAGAAATTACTGAAATGCAGTACTAAAGTCAGATCGGCGTAAAATCATAGCAGTTAGCAATTGCCTCAAAATGTACGCTGTTTGACGTACGTAGTGCAATGTGTAGTAATCTACTGAACGTCACATGATCTATAATCCTCCAATCAAATGACAAGGATTACTTTAATGGTGTATAAACAGAAATAAAGGATAGTAAAGAATATTTTTATGTTGAATGATGGATGCATAAAGGACACTGTCATAAATCGTGCATCCTTATTACTTGTCATGTATACATTTATAATGAAGGATAATAGCTAGATGCTAACAAATCATGCTCCAACCTGGTGGAATGGCCCATGAAAATGGTACCACTCTACTGTCTGTTTAAACTTGGCCAATGTGTTTTGTGTTTTAATTATTATTTGTTTTAAATAAATGGACACAGAAGGACCCTTCTCTTTGGTGGTATATGAAGTCCACAATTCTTCATTTGAACATTTCTCTTTTCTCTTCCTTAAATCCCTCTTTATCGTATCCAAGTGGCCTCAGGATTTTTCTTGTTTTAATTTTATTCAGTAATTATTATTTTTTTGTAAACCACAGAATAACTGATAAATTATCTGCATCAGAAAACTAAAATCTACGAACTCAATCTTTGTATAAAAGCCAGTGAGAAATGCAGAAATTAATGCGGTCATTGTTTCTAATACTAATCCCCTCCTCCCCCCTCCTTCCCTCAAAATTGAGACTATCAAAATATTCCCTGACTTTTTGGACTTCAATTCATACCTTGCCACTACGGAAAAAGAAAATTAACAACCAAAAAGAGACGGTTCTTTCTTTGTTCATAAAGTGTCTGTAATTGTTTTCTTATTTAAACAATTTTCCCCTGAAAAAGATTTTTTTTCTGAGGGTGGGAATTTATTTTATCAAAATGAGGCCACACTAAAATAAAAGAAAAATAAATCCCACCAAAGTATGTCTTCTCACTGGCTGGTCACAATACATAATTGGTAATCCGTATTTCTAGAGTTCTACATTGTAGTTTTTTGTGCATTTTCTTTTTGAAAGGCCATTACTCTCGAAAGCAATCTTGCTGAGTGTCCCTTCTTAAGCCGATAATATATCGCCAAATGTTGAACTAAGAGCTACGACATCATAATCATGTCATAAGACGTCAGTCATAGATAGCCCGAGTCTACATTGTTGTTCGTTTTAGAGAATTTACAGTATGATAATTGTCAATTAAATTTTGCACCTCATTTTGCTGTAAATTCCCAACCCTCAGAAACGTCTGGAAAGGTCGATTATTAACATGATTTTATTTTGTCTGTTTGTTTCGACTGTAAACACTAAAAATATTTATTTGTCACAGTTCTACACTGGTATGTAATAAACATAATTTTTCTTTTTTACCTTTTTGTAAATTTACAAGATTTAAAATCAATACAACTTTTGCAATCGATTGTGCCTTGCTAAATCCGTGTTGACATCTGCCATGTTTTCACTAGCAAGAAGTCATTTCATACAAAAAATTAACTTAATAGCCGAAATTCAGTGACGGTGTAAGTCGTTATTGCTAATTTAACCTAACGTGAATGAATGATGTCAATACATCTTTTTGCTGGTGTAAACAAACTTAACTACAAACAGGCCTGTATTATCCATTAAGCATGATAGGCACTGTGACTAGGCCCTATGAAAACTTGGGGCCTACGAAAATAATGCAGTTTAGTCGTCTGTTAGTCTGTGCTACACGCCGATGGTTGTGGTATGAAAGCTTGCTTACCGAGATAAAACTTGTACATCTGCATTTGTTTGTTTTTTCATAATTGCCTGGTTTTCATAATAACTTTGATTTCAGTCAAAAGGATTACGTTTCTCGAATTACCATTGCATGCCGAAAATTAAAATTTGTAATTTGTCGATCCCGGTTTTTTGGGGCCTACAAGTCTTCCTGTTCCTAGAGCCTACGAAGGTGTTAATCCGGGCCGGTGTACAAACCTCTCCATATTTCTCAATGTTTCTACTTGATTTCAGGGCATTGGAGTACTCGCTACAGTTAGAAAATATGAACCTCACAGCTATACGAACAATACGAGTTCTCAGACCGTTGAGGGCTATTAACAGAATACCTAGTAAGTATCGGTTTTTAGAGTGATATTAATGCATCGTTTGTTATATTTGGTTTCTAAAACTTTGGTAAATAGTACAAACCAATCCGGCATTATATTAAACAGGTATCATTTTTTGACGTTGGACAATAATCTGTGACTTTTTAACTTGCAACCTTTGACCTTTGACCACTGGAAACAATTCTCTTGCCTTCTGTAGTTCATACATTTACATGTACTTACATGTACATTCCCATGAGGATCTAGAGTCCAGTACTACTCGTGATGATGATGACTACATTTGATTAACCAAATGGTTCTTGTCAGTTCTTTGACCCCTCTGTCTACTCTGGCCCCACCGGTATCTACATGTACAGTCAATCACCCCTCCTGTCAGGCCAAAACATCGATTAACAAAAACAGTTTCTCTGAGAACCACTTTCAGAACAATTCTCCCGCCCTTTGCATACTTAAGCTCCACCAGTATTTACATTCCAGCACTTTTCCAGATTTGATGGTTTGGGCGTGTTAATCGAAATGTAGTGAACTATTGGTTGAGAACCCCACTTTCCGAGATCAATTTATAAAATGTCCAGTGTAAATTGACTATACTTAACCAAACTGAATTTAGGAGATCAATTTCAAAGGAGAGTCACTGTAAAGACATATATGCGTATTAGTATGTTTATGGTGATTGAAATATCGTTCTGTTTTGTTTGTTCTGTTTTACGGTTATTTTAGACAATGTCTGGGGTTGTGAAAAAGGCTATTCACCCCCCTTTCCAATCACTTTCCTGTAAAGAAAAAAAAGAAATTTGTGCTGTCCGTCACCAACATGGACAAATATGAGTTATTACTAAATACAGTATAACATGGTGGGGAAGCAGAAGAGTGTCATTTTTGGAATGTGCTCTCTTTTTGAAAGTCAAAGATGAACTATTTATTTTGCTATCTGGTAAATTATTCTAATCATTTGCACACAAAAAATATCTACAAAAACTGACTGGTTATAGTGGTAGCCCGTCCGTAAAGCCGACAAAAATCGGGTCGTAGTCTCCACAGGGCTAAATTCCACACTGGCCTTGTCCACGGCAACAACTGATGGTCGACTGCCGTGCCTCTTCTCTTCCATCTCCTGCTACAGGTCTACGTATCTTAGTCATGCTGCTTCTTGACACGCTGCCCATGCTGGGGAATGTCCTCCTATTGTGTTTCTTTGTCTTCTTCATCTTCGGGATTATTGGCGTCCAGCTGTGGAAGGGACTTCTCAGGAATAGATGCTATAGAGTTCTACCGGACAACGCCTCAATAGGGGCAGGGTAAGAGTACGTAGGCCAGTGGTACATAATCAACTCTGACAAGCCCATATCTGGGTATGTCGGACTCCATGAATTAGGGTACCAATTTGTGATGGTGTCCCCTGTTAAATTGGTAAAATAATTAATATTATTATTATTATGACTCTTGATAACATTGTTATATTTATATATTTTTTTCCCCCATATTTGAAATTGTTAGTGTTGACTTTTATACTGAGTCAAACAGAGCTGCCAATACCCTCAAAACAAATACATGTAGTAATACATGTAGGTGGTACATTTCCGGAACTGGGCAAACCAGCTTTGGGACCCTTAATTTATGAATTTACCCATCTACATGTATGTTAACTATTAACTGAACATCATTGACAGTACTAATAACAATCATTAACATCGGTAACTAATCACCATCTCCCGGTATGTTGCTGGGTTATTGCTTTTCGTCTTGTTAACCAGCACAGCGGGCAAGTTAAGGAAGCAGGTTTTTACTAGCCCAAAGTTGTATTTTCACTTGTAGTCTTTCGAACCCTGTGTATGCTTATTTGTGGCCTTCAGGAGAAGGTGGTGATATGGTTAAATAGGATAAGGGCCCTTGCCTCACCACTAGGGTCTATATCATAGGCAGTATCAAAGTTGCATTTTTGAGGTGGAAGGAAATACCCAGCAGGAACCCACGAGCGGGGAACGCACCAGGTGAAGTAGGGACCAAATACCCGATTCACCTGGTGGTACCCACCATGTTGGTTAGAACCCACCATCTTGGTTAGAACCCACCATCTTGGTTAGCACCCACCATCTTGGTTAGAACCCAGGACCTACAGACAGCCGGGTAGTAGCTCTCAATCACCTCATCTCTAGCTTTGTATGCACTTATCTTATACGGTAAAACTTGTCCAATGACTGCCTGTACAGGAAGACCACCTGCTCATAAAGACCACCTAAATTTCCCACTCCGAGAAACCCCATGACAGTCAGTGTGACCCGTGATTGCAGTTTTGTTTTTTCCAAGCGAGGCTAATAAACTGCCTGGGACGTCTATTCATCGGTGAACAGGGGATTTGCTACAGATAAACATCTTCTCTTCCAAACACCCATTCAAATACCTGACAACACCATGTTGTGTACAATTCACCACGGTCACATGAAGAAACATTCAAGACAATGAAAAGTCTTATAGTGTAATGCGTACTCTGTCCCACATGTGTGTGTCAAAAGTATGTACACACAAATAGTGTGCACTGTACCCGAGTCTGGATTGCAACATAGTTTTCTTTTATGCGTAGTGTTCTTATGTGAGGATTACATCTATTTCCAGGTACGACGTGCCCAACTTCTACGAACTATCGGACCCTTTCCTTGACTACATCTGCAGTCTACCGGGGGACGCCGGTGACCTCCACTGCGACGAGGAGAAAGCCAAATATATTATAGGGGAGCAACAATGCAACTCAACTGCCTTGGCTGATGTGAATAATACGTACGATGTCAACTCCACGGGCTGCGTCAACTGGAACCAGTACTACTCCGAGTGTAGGATCAGTGGTGTCAATCCGTTTCTCAATTCTATCTCTTTTGATAATATACTCTACGCGTGGGTCGCTATTTTTCAGGTGAGTGCTGCTGTGTAAATGTTTGCTTTTGGATCATTGTATGTCAGTCCGCCCCTCCTCCCCTCCCCCCACCAAAAATAAATAAATAAATAAAATAAAATATACATAACATTTATTTTAAAAAAATATATAAAAATCACAAAAATGATAAATAATAATAATAATAGAGTTTTCCCTTATCAAATGCTAAGCTGGTTAATTGTTGGTTGAAACAGCAGCAGACCAACTAAGACATGTTCCAAAATGTTTCAGGCTGGCTGGTTCCCCCCCCAAAAAAAAACACTGCTCGGGATATTGATTACAGAATCCAGATCAACTCCAAGACAGAATAAAGAAGCCGGTAAAAATAATATAAAATGTAATTGACAAAAAAGATTTTGCGCGGAAAGGACCAGTCAAGTTCTTACATTGAATCTCTAGAAAAATCCTAGTAATTCATAGGAATCACAGTATACAGGATTCCATTTGATCAAGGGTTCCTAGGATGAACCTGCATTCAGTTCTTACATGGAATCCCTGGGGAAATCCTAGTAATTCATAAGAATCACATACAGTATTCTATTTGATCAAGGGTTCCTAGAATGAACCTGCATTCAGTTCCTACATGGAATCCCTGGGGAAATCCTAGTAATTCATAGGAATCACATACAGTATTCTGATTGATCAAGGGTTCCTAGAATGAACCTGCATTCAGTT
>JAVCKS010000494.1:0-20660 GCA_032273685.1 Pteraster tesselatus | reverse complement strand
TCAGTACAGGGCGGGTCTCAGTACAGGGCGGGTCTCAGTACAGGGCGGGTCTCAGTACAGGGCGGGTCTCAGTACAGGGCGGGTCTCAGTACAGTTGATTTGTCCTTGACGGTAAACACGTACCTTCCTAAGATGAATAACAACAATACAGTCACTATTTGGGCTAACTGTGAAGCTAGCTACGTCAGCTAGGGGAATGCGACTCTTTAGTACTAGCGTCTTCTGATCCATCATCAGGAAGGAGGAAGTGGTTAGCACAAACAGCTGGGAATGTAGCTAAACGGGCAAGAGAAAAGCGGTTAGCACAAAGAGAAATTTGGTTAGCACAAACAGAAAGATGTTTTCACCTGTTTGTACCAGACGATCACATAAAAACAAAAATGCTAAAAAGCTTGTTATCCTTACAAACTTGTGGTAACAAACTATTTGATAAGCAGATTACAACCCATACCTTGCCATTTCCTCGGTGGACTTTTTCAATAACATCGGCAAACACGACGAATTGGTCATTGGTGGACGTGTACTGCTTAGTGAACTTGACGTTGATGCGAAGGCGGACATAATCGCCCTGGAAGGACTGCGAAACACTGACCAAGGACGAAGATGACGTGATAGAGTCAAGGATAATGGAAGGACATTTCCTTGATTAGTCAAGGAAGACTAGCTGACCATATATAGCATATATATGTTTGTCAACTGAACTCCCTTTCAACCGATTGGCGGACTACACAACAAACCATCTGCCATCGGCCAGGATAGACTTAGGGACTTAGTTCAGGTTTGTTTCTGCTGTTAACGGTCTAGATAGTGTCTGTGTCCTATTAATCATCTAACCTCCTTGGGTAGAGTGTCTTCTTATCCTTGAAGAGGATGCTAGCCGTTACCTTCTCCCCTAGTCTCAGCCGCGTTGGCTCGTCAAACTTGTTCCTGTACTGGTTGGCCTGCGAATAAACCGTGAATGTGTGCACATTACTCACAGGTCAAAGGTGAATTCATGTTCTGGCTCCTAAATTAACAACAAAGATATGCCTGTGTTTCA
The DNA here is from genome assembly GCA_032273685.1 of Pteraster tesselatus. Taxonomy (NCBI): domain Eukaryota; kingdom Metazoa; phylum Echinodermata; class Asteroidea; order Velatida; family Pterasteridae; genus Pteraster; species Pteraster tesselatus. The sequence goes on along the minus strand of JAVCKS010000494.1, from coordinate 19,621 downwards.
CCTGTGTTGGCCCTGGTGTGAATCCACATGGGGCACACCGATGGGAGCTAATCAATACTAGGGGATGGGGTGTTACATACCCTCCATCGGACGAAGATCTTCTTGATTTGTTTATGTGCTTTCTTGTGGAGGAGCGAGCAGGGGGACCAGGAGTAGTCTAGGGGCGACATGGTGGGTAGGTGCTGCTGTAATCGTCGCAGGTAGCGGGTGTGCTGGTCAAAGCGAACAAAGAAATGTATTTAATGAGACTTAACGCCCATCACAGGACTGAATCCGAACGGGAACTCACAAACCTACTCACTCCGTTCCGGACACTTAGTTCTAGGTTAGAAACATTACATACAAGAACCTCACAGACTCGGAAAAGTCTAACTAGGGCCATGTCACACGAGGCAGTTTGCAGGCAACCGCTTCTAGGCAATCTCTAAGAAGAAAATACATTCACATTTCAATTTCCATATGTTCAGTTCTGAATGTTAAGTATTCAATGTGAAGTATTCATATTGCATACCGTGCAGTTAGTTGCCCCTGAGTTGCCTGTAAAAATTGCCTCGTGTGACAATTTTTAAGCGAAGGGTACTATGAAAAGACAAAGACTTACGATGTATCTCTGAAGGAATGCAATGATGATGGGAGCAGCGTGGGATCTGAACAGCTTCCTGTGGTTCTTCCGGACCTGGACCAATACAAGGAAACCAATCGTTGATTAAGAACCGCTGCCGGGTAGCGAGGGGAGCAGGGGGTCACAGGAGGGAAAAACAAACTAATTCTCTAATTCAGATGGAATTCCACCTAGAATTTGTTTCTTCCTAAGCCTACCTTTAAACCAACAGAGTACTAGTGCACAATATCTTATACCTATTCATGTAGCTGCCCCTAATATCCTGCACTACCAACATTCCTTCACAACCTACCTTCCAACCAATGAAGTACTTGTACACAATATTAGCCGCCCATAGACACTTGGCCTGGTACTGCCGTCTTCTGAACTCTTTACGAGCCACATAGCCTTTGTAGTACGAGGAGATGGTGGTACTGGCAAGGCGGATTCGCAGATAGTTCTTCCTCGCCTGCAACAAATAATATATCCAATATATTCACTGCTTGATTGGCGCTGGCAAAATCTGCAGCCAGCAGCCACAAATAGCAGAACTTCCTTCCAAGGATCCTACCTTGTAGCCTCTAAACCTAGTCTCAATGACTATAGCACTACGTCTCTTCTGTTGGTAGGCAGTGAAGGCACGATAGCCACGGTATATCTTCTGCAGTAACGTGGCAAGTCCATCCATGTTACGGTGTCGACGTTCCTCCAAGTCAAACAGCTAGAATCAGAGAAGGAAAAGAAATATACAAAACTGGTGATGCGGTAGGCACGCTTCCAGGGGACCCTAGGATAAAGCAGAAGAGGAAGAACAAAGGAGAAAGGGAAGAACAAAGGAGAAAAGAAAGAACAAAGGAGAAAGGGAAGAACAGAAAGAGGAAGAGCAGAGCAGAAAGAGAAAGAGCAGAGCAGGAAGAGAAAGAGCAGAGCAGGAAGAGGAAGAGCAGAACAGGAAAAGGAAGAGCAGAACAGGAAGAGGCAGAGAAAGACCAAAGCAGAGCAGGAAGAGGAAGGGAAGAGCAGAGCCAAGCAGAAAGAGAAAGAGGAAAAGCAGGAGCAGAGCAGGAGCAGAGCAGGAACAGAGCAGGAACAGAGCAGGAAGAGGAAAAGCGGAAGAAGAGGAACAGAACAGGAAGAGCAGAACAGGCAGAGGAAGAGGAAGAGCAGAGCAGAGGAGGTTATTTCCTTTCCCTGAAATGTCATCATACCGTTCTTGGGTTCCTGATGAATATTTTGGTCACCCCGAAGGCAAACTCTTCTTTTGAGTTTCTAAGGTGACCCAGCAGTTCCCTGACTCCGTCCCTAGCTGCCCCCCGCCAGTTGGGCCACGTCTTGGGGCACAGCATCTTGTAGCGTTTCAAAAAGACTTCGTAGATCTGTCGAAATGCGTAACCAGCCCGGCGAACTCGGACATTCTCCATTAAACTGAGGAGAGTGAAGGGTACGTGCATAAATGTAGCTACCAAACTTGTGACCTAGTCCCCTGTTACGTACCACCTATTACTCTTTATTGTAAGGGCATAGGCAGTTTGAACTAGTCAATAGTCAATAGTCAATAGTAACACTTTATATATATATATATATATATATAACAATACTAGGAGGGTACACTTACCAAAGTAGCAAGGGGACACTACCACGAATTGGTACCCTAATCAGTTCTGCCAAAATGAGTCTGTGGTGTCTGAAAGTGCTGCTCAATGTAGATTATAACCCAGTGTCTTTATGTCTTCAACACCTATAACTCCAGTCATTATAACCTAGTGTCTTTATGTCTTCAACACCTATAACTCCGGTCATTATAACCTAGTGTCTTTATGTCTCATATAACTCAAATGATGTTTCCACAAGAGACTCATTTTCACCAAGCGCTTCACAAATCCCAATTGGGCAGTCAATGCCAATGTTTAGAATAAGGACAACCTTTCTGAAGCATCTGTTCCCTTTCTGATCTCAGTAAGTTTCTTCATGCCTACTTACCCCAGATATCTCACTTGGTGTCGTACTAGCTTCTCATCAAATACATCACTCCTCTTATAGTCGTTGGGCTGAGGAATTCATCAATAAATAATAATGATACTAATAATAATAATAATAATACTAATAATCATTATTATCGTCTTCAGCGACTAAAGTCGACAAAAATATTGGTCAGGCAAAGCAATGAAGATCACTCAACTAAGTTGTAAAGAGTATGTATTGTACAAATATAGCTGGTTCTCACTAGGCTTATGTTTAAAACAATTGGAAGGGTCAAGCAGGATACCAGCGTCAGGCACACAGTATTTTCATGTAGTGAGGCTAAACGCCTCACTACATCTTACAAGTTTGGAAACACCCATCTTTTCTTGATTCCTTAAATGATATAGGCCAAAGTTTAAATGACTGTGTGCCAATATAGAGAGCTGGCATATGATTGAGGACCAAATGCACACAGAAAACAAAATAATTCCAAAATCAATCATTTACTTTCTTAAAGTTAAACAGCTGCCATTGACGCACTTTGAACACCCCCTGATATAGGTCTACACTAATTCATTCAATCTTATTTGTGAACCCTAACAACACTCGCCACAATTCATGCCCCGACAGACGGACATTTTTTAATCTTGCCAAACATACTTAAATAAACAACAACAACAACAACATGACGGTGTACTGCCAGATACTAGAGCTCCCATTTTCCCTTACCTTGATGCATCTGATGTAGTTGGGATCTTTTGACAGGAGGTTCTTCATCAGTTGTGCCACGGAAACCTTCAAATTAATTGCAGACATTTCAAAACAATATTTACCAGCCATTCCCCAAGGACAATTTACCAGAGCAGAAGGCTTGCCCCGTAACTTGTAAACTAATCCAATTTCCAATTTGACTTGATTAGTCGACAAGGGACAAATACGGCCGAATGGTTTTCATCTCGGGTGAGAATCAGCAGCAGACTCGGCTAGAGATGCCAGCACTAACCTTAAACTGGCAGCCAGTGGTGATGGGCCGTTTGTTGGTGGAATATTTCGGGCTGCCCTCGGGAAACATGTCCTGTACCAACATGTGCTCACATTTGAACATCAACTCGGAGAGGTCCCTGAATAACAGGTCGTTGTTCTTGTCAATGAAAGCAGTCACTTCATACGTCACCTAAGCAAACATGATGACAAACGCGGGATACGATGAATGGATGCACAACTCACTATTCCCAGATTCGTTAATCGTTTAATTGATCGAAAGTACGTGATATGACATTTATTATTTATAAAAAATGTTAAAAAACAAAGTCACACATTAATATTATTCATGTTTAATTTTTTACCTCCATCTATTATTCTATTGTCTTTTGCGGGGAGGCGATAAGTTGGGTTATTCCATTCTATTGCGGGGAAGCAATAGGTTAAAGTTAGATTGGCGTATTAGCTGATAGGATAGGTGATATTCGCTATACTTTTCATGTGAACTTTTACTTAAAAGATTTTGAGTCTAGTCTGTGACCCCACAAAAAAAAGTGCTTTGTGACCCCGATTGGGGTCGTGACCTCAAGGTCGTGACACCAAGAGCTAACACTCACCGCTCCGGCATAGTGCTGTAATCGGAAACTGTTGTGGTCGATGGTCTTGTCCGACTTGAGTTTGCTTCTGCTCTCGTAGTGTTTGTGGTTGATGATGAACTTGGACGCATTCAGACGATTCAGAAATGTCTTGTCGGTGACATCACCGGGTCGTAGGCATTCGTCGTCGAGCATCGCTAGGATGCCAGCTTTTTTCTGAACAAATACATCAAATATATATATGTGACCATCCACCACTAAAGGTCGACATTTAAATATTATGAGGTTAATGCAGTTTTGGAAAGGGTGTGTAATTAGCTTCAGAATGATACCGTCCATCATTAAATCGGCCTTGATTTGTCAAAGTCACCTAATTGTTTATTCAGATTTCGCAAAAAATGGGCTGAATAACTAAACGATTTCAATAGGCTCTGCGGTATACAGTTAGATTACCATAGCAACCACTACTTTAGCAAAGACCTTTTTCGAGACAGTTTCGTCAGTTTCATACAGTTTTCTGAACTGAGTTTCCCCCAAAAAACGTACAATTAACTACTTTGAGAATATGCAATCATTTCAATTTATTCAGAACTAAAGGAGAATACTACAAACTATACATGTATGAACAGCCAACTGACTGATTTTTCAAGCTGTTCGTGCCATGGTGCACAATTGCGACTTTACAGCCCATTGGTGGTGGAGGGTCACATATATATCTTTACAATAATTGAACACATCAACATGCAAATGTTTGCATTAGAAATTAAATTTGAGCTTGAACCTAACCAGACTCAACCCCAACCCATTCCAACATGGCCTACTAGCCACCAACTCACAGCCCCAAACCCCAACCTACCTTATCAATGAGTTCACATATAGGGCTGTTATTGAAGTAGTCAATGTGGGTCCACTCGATGCCCTCTACTACGTACTCCTCCTGTTCCTCCCTCAGGGTCAGCTCGATGAAGATCTGCTGAAGCTTCTCGTTACAGTAGTTGATGATAAACTGCTCAAAGCCATTGTGCTGGGCGAGAAAACAGTAAACATTGTAGCACTGTTAATACATTCAAAACAGTAACATTGTAGCACTGTTAATACAATCAAAACAGTAACATTGTATAAGCACTGTTATACATTCAAACATTCACCCAATCCTATACTTCAAGATAAATGGTTGATACAGTTCTTATTGGTTATCTTATAGGTCTGTATTGTAAGACGAAGAAGTTGTGGTTTAAAAAATGGAAGGAAATGTATCCCTGTTGATCTGGATTGAATTTCAAGCTTACTTCAAAGATCTCAAATCCGTAGATGTCCAATACTCCCATGACTTTCTTGCGTCCTGCCAGTTTCACCTTGAGCAACAAGAAGACAAAATCCGACGTTAAAGACTGCAACCTGAACTGCTCAACCCACGACCATGTTGTTTATTACACAATTGTGAAGCATTGTTCTGAAAATCGCAGCTTAATAAAGAGGGTGTGTTGCTTTCATAGACGAAGCCTTTCTTTCATGCATGGGGAAGATTTCCTCGCTTGGTTGGCACACGAATGCATGCTGACCTTCCGGCCAAAATTACGGCCGGTTAGCTTTTGGTCAAGTATTGACGTCCTTGGAATACAACAAAAGAGCTAGGTCACAATCAGCCTGCTGTGCAGCGTAGGTCAAACCAGGGGAAATTCAATAGACTTTAACCCACTCTGAACAGCACCATCCTATCGCGTCCGCCATACTTCCAAAAGGCCAAAGGTGATTATGAGACTGAAAAATGGTTTCGGTACACCTAAATATTTCTCATGTGTGCCCTAGTACAGTGCTCCCAAGCAAAAAGTCAACTCGTCATTGGAGTACATATACTACAGACGAGTCAACTCGCCATTGGAGTATATTAACTACAGTTGAGTCAACTCGCCATTGGAGTACATATACTACAGTCGAGTCAACTCGCCATTGGAGTACATATACTACAGTCGAGTTAACTCTCCTTTGCAGCTGACAGTGCTAAACAGCTCTTTTACCCTGATACTCTCGTTGATGGTTCGTATGATCCAGGTAAACAAGCGGTCGTAGATGGCTTTACACAGAGCGTCTCTAGCGTAGAAGGCCTGGGCGGCACTCAGCGTGGTGATGACCTTGTCCCCTTTGCCTCCGTGGACCGTTCTCTTAGTGAGAGCGTGCATCACCTGGTGGCGTTCACACTGGAACATGTGGCAGACATCATCCAGGTCTAGCAGATAAAGGTCAGGTTCAGTACCAAAATTGTTTTGAGAAGTGAGAACCAGCTCCTTATGTACAACGAAACCAACAATGACTGGTATCCCAAATTTACTTCAAAGCGAGTTGTTTTCTCTCACTTATTGACTCCTACTCTACGTACAAAAGAAAGCTAAAAAAACAGGGAAGTGATTTGGACGGGCTGAATAGCCTTTTTCGCAACCCCAGACATTGTCTAAAATAAATAAATAAATAAAGTAGCTTTGAGTCTAACCGATACAATCAGCATTGAGCAAGTTAACAACAGCCGGCGAGAGGCTACGTCCCTCGTTGGTTACCACAGTCACCACCTACCCTCCTGTTTGTTGATCTTGACTCCCTCCGTTCCGTTCATGGTGACGTAGCTCTGGAACTTCATATTTCCCAGTTTGAGGATACTGGCGAGGAGCTGGTAGATGGCCAGGATCTCGTCGTCGGAGAAACCGATGATCTGCATTGCTTTCTGGGGGAATCGCACGTGAAACAGAAACAGCCAATTTAGAATGTCTGATGGACCTATTTGCTAATGTTTGCTTAATACATACATCTTCCCTCAATAGGGTACATACTACCCAATCCATCACGCTATCCCACACACCTGCGTTATAGCAAAGTTTTCGATGTCATCAATGCTAGTTGCCTCCTGGGTGCCACTCTGGCTCAGGTAGTGATAACATCGGGGATCTTTCTCAAGTTCCAGTTCATCTATGCATTGATCAGGAATAGTGTACAGTAAGTGTAGCTACTGTACGTGCTATATCCCTGTATATTGCAAATGCAATATGTAGAGGAGGGGGGGGGAGGGAATTGCTTGTTACCCACACACACACCTGCCACCCCCCCCCCCCCCACCACCCTCACCCCTTGCCACCCATCCTCACCCCCCTGCCACCCCCACCCATCCTCACCCCTTGCCACTTACCAAGAAGAATTTTAGGAGCCCCCGAAAGAAGCTGGTAGAATATGTGAAAGTTCCTTTCGCCTTTACTCTGCACAACGACTCGGGACTTCTCCAAGAGATCTGAATGTGGTTGAACACCGAAGACTAACGTTAAGCAGGCACTAAATTAACCCCAACCCTCAATGTATTAGGTTACTCCCCCAAAGTAAGTCCTCAGTACGTTCAACTGCATTTCTACCAGTAACTTACAGTTGGTTATTTCTCCACCGATGGGATCACCCTTGTAGTCAAACTCAACATCCATGTATTTGCCCTGGAGCAACAACAAAAATAAAAATCAACCAAGAATGTTAAAATTATTTAGTATCCTTTTGATATTATTCAAATTCCTTCAAGAATAAATGTGACTTGCTCTGCAAAAATGAGTCACATGTCGCCGAACATTTCAGTTATATATATGGCTGGAAATAAAGAGTGCAACATTAAATTTTTATACTTATTTTGGACACTTATTGCATTTTTAGTTAAAAAGTTATCATGTTTTGAACAAAAAACACTAGTTATAATGTGTGTCTAAATCCTTAGATAAAATATACTGTAACTCAAATCAAGGTTTCGTGACATGCGACTCATTTTTGCATAGTAGGTCACAAATATGACTATAAAATAAAACCTGGCCCAGAAATTTAAACTCACTGATAATGCCCCTTCTAAGAACCAAAATATTTTCTACTTACAAATCTTGAGGAGTTGTCATTTCTGTTTGTCTTCGCGTTGCCAAAAGCTACAAAGATAAATGTTGGGCACACTTTAGCACTCCGCACTCAAGTTATGGTCATTATCAGAGGGTAAGCCCTGGTGGCTGTGGCACTTGCATACGCCACAATTTTAAGCTGTTTCCATTTTGACCCCAACGATGTAACAATTACAACTCAATACAGCCGAATCGAGCGGTTGGGGCAGTGGTACTTTCTTCATCTTCGACTGCTTGAAATCCTAGGTTTGAATTCCCGGAATTGTTGGTCTCTACGTGACCCTTTGTAGTGGAGCTATAACTGTATTTCCACCCCTTATGTCGAGGTGATGTGGTAACACATCTTACAGTGATATTCCAAGCCTCCTTCCCCCCCGCCCCCCTTCCCTCCCCCTAAATGAAGGATGGCCTACCTTCCAGAACCGGATTACTCTGTAGCAGTTGTTCTTTAACCAAATCAACATCCCTGCCATTACCACAGACTGCTGCTACGTACTGCATGACAATTTTGCTGGCCTCTGAAGTAAATGAACAGGGAGTATACAGCATTATTATATTGTCATACGGAAACTACCAGCACAGGAATGTCTAGGAAAAAACTGATTTTGCATTTGCTTACAAGAAAACTTGCACAATGGCCAATAGAACAAGTGGTACCGTAACAATGTTCATTTCTGGCAGTGAGAGCTTCCCGAATACACCTTGCATTTCTAGTTAAAATCCTGGAGTAGAGTTTCTGAACATTTTCTACCAGTGTGCTCTAGTCGTGGTTGTTATCCACAAGCCCTAACCATAACGATTCTCAACAATTTCTTCAGATGTGATCGCACCATCTTGAAACATCATAAAACTAAACTTCAGCTTTAGCATTCATCACCTCTCTAATACAGGAAGGTCAAAAATCATGCCAGTGTTTTCTTGATGCGTACCTGTCTTTCCAGCACCGCTTTCCCCAGATATGATCACACACTGGTCCCTATTCTTGTCCCTCATATCACGGTAGGCATCATCTGCTATGGCGTATCTGCAGAATACCAGGGTAATTAATAACGTTTTTAAATTCTAAAAGGAGATCCACATTTGTTTAAATGTGAATGACCACATTTCTCCTTGAGACCATTGTGTATATGTGATGCGATCTGGGAAAACCAGATGTGTGTGTTTTCATAACAGATTATTCTAAAACTCTTTAGATTTTTTCTCTAGAAGCTCTAGGTCAAAAATTATGAACAATTAAATCAGGTTTGCAGAAGATAGTATTTCTCTGGAGCTAAATATTCCGGGATAATGACTCAAAAATCAGTATAAAACATAACTCCAAAATATTTTTAGGGGGTAATGTTTGAAAGCTAAAGCAAAAACGCCAAAAAACAAATTTTCATAAAAATGGTTTTGAAACTATTTTCTCAAAATAGCATTTTGCGACATTCGACAGGTTTTCCGAGATGGCAAAAATATATTCTCCACAGTGTGTTCGCCTTCTGGCCATCTACTTTTCCTGGTTTTAACATCTAGCCCAAATGAATTTGTAATTGACTAGCCCTGGTATATGCACTGTGTATTAACGAGTAGTTGATCTCAAACGCCTCCTTCGTTGAATTGGTAGTGAAAGGCTGAATGATGTAATTAGATTGGCAAATCAATTGAGCCACAGTTCATCTCTCCTCATTTTGCCCGAGGGTCGGTTGAACAGTCACACCCCTCCGTCTACTTACATATGAGGTTGCAACTCGTACAGGTTCATTCCCCTGTATTCCTGGATCTTGGCGAGTGTGTACAAAGGGAGCTTCTTGTAAGGATTCACGGAGACGACAACGCTGCCAATGTACGTCTAAGATGAAAAACATGTACAGCACTATTAATCAAAAGGTGCCACAAAAGCAATGTCTTCATTAAAGTGAACCAACAGTCAGGGTTTTACCACAAAACAGCTGTGCACTCAACAGTTTGAGGTTCAATTTAATATATCAATATAAACAATTCACCCACTGAGCAGCCTGTGCCAAGCTTTTAAAGAATCTTCAATTTACAATTTACAGGTTTTTTCTACTAAACTGCGCAGGTACATTTGAGTGAAGTCAAGCTAAGACAATCCATAATGCTACCATGGTGTACTTCTAGGCATTTAGTTGTATAAATATAGTATGAGTAGAATGACCAAGCAAAACAATCACTGCTTTGCCAATTAGCAGCAGTATATATATACTCATGGTCAAGGCAACCCCCAATTTTTCATATGTTTATTTCGGCAACAAATGTCTCTTTGACAATAATACTTATAACAAGAACATGTGTTACGTTATGTTAAAGGTTCCAGATGGTGAATTTAAAGAAGACATTTATTTTACAAAATAAAAGAAATCTCCACCGATTTATTAAAAGGGTTGCTAAAATGTTGACCATGAGAGTAGATTCAAACTAATAGGTCAAGCTTGACGTTAGACAGAAAGAGAAATTATTCTTTTCCGACCGTAGTGTGCCTTATACGAGCATTGTGAATTGTATTCTTTGTAGTACCGATACATCATGTTCACCTTCGAACTCACTAAAATCGTGACCCACTTGTTTAGTAGAGGGCGCTGTAAATTACCACTTCTGAAGATTCTTTAAAAGCTTGATGCACGCTGTTCAATGAGTGGATTTTGTATATATCGATGAACCTTAAACTGCCACACACACACACACGCACCCACGCTGTTTGATCTAATGTAAATATTTGATTGCTGGTTCCCTTTAAAATCAAGTCTGATTTATAAAGTCTAATCTGTCTGTTTCTTGTTTGACTACCGGTAATTACCAACAAACAAAATGTACAATGTTCATGAGCACGTGTATTATATTCTACCTCCACATTTATAGCTGCGTTTAGCTTCCCTTAGGGTTTTTAGGTACGTCAATAATGCTATACATGTACATGTGCATCCACTGGCCTTCAATAGAAAATTCCCAATAACAACAACATGTACATGACTGAGTAGAGTATATTGTGCACTGTGAAAAATGCACTGCTTTTCACAGGTTGTAAATTGCATAATCCACTTATAAACGATTTCTAACAGCAGTGTGAACTTGGGCTTATTCTGAGTAAATAGCAGCTGAGTGTTGAGTTGGAAAAAATCAATTGTTTAATTAGTTAAAGGTTACTGTTTTGCTTCATAGTTGGCTAAACGTAGACGTGCTAGTATGTGATGGCGTTAATAACGGTAAACATGTGAGTCACAGATAAATATTGCTATCCAGATTTGAACATGGTAATCAAATTTAGAACATGGTAATAATATTTAAAACATGGTAATAATATTTAAAACATGGTGACCAAATTAAAAACATGGTGACCAAATTTAAACCACGGTGACTAAATAAAAACACGGTGACCAAATTTTAAACACAGTGAACAAAAAACGATATTAACACTGGATGATACATGCAAGCAAGTATTACATGTATCACACAGTTACTATACAGTTATAGAGCATGTCATTTTGTGAATGGATGAAACAAAAACCGGTATCAACTCCCGAAAATATTTAAAAAGGGAACATTGACTTAAAAGAAGGCACTATACACGTATACGTGTACATGTACGTGTACAGCATATAGAGCAGTCATGAATAGACGCACCTATTGTTTTGGTGGATTTAGAACACATTGCCAGTCAGACACTGGCACTGAATGAACAAACTGCAATGAATGAGTGAATGCGAACAATAAGGCATGACTCACAGACTCAGTACTGGCTCCTAATACATGTATACCTGTAATCTACATACCGGTGTACATACAAACACATCATGTGCATACATGATAAGAATACACCCTGCAGGGTACAATATGCACACTACAGGGGAAGCACTGTCCCGTGGCGCAGTTTGCTAACGGAATAGTTTCTTTTCCAAAGCCGGAAACGATACAAACCAATTATTATATGTTCCATTTTATCTGTATCTTTTGAGGGAAGGTGGTTGATAGTTACAGCCTACCACTAGGGTCTATGCTGTATTATGGTACTAGAGGTAGAAGGCCCAGCAGAATTTTAGAAATCATAACCGATCATTATCATTGGAAAAAGGCATAGTGAATCTGAACTATTTTTCCGGTTTCCAAAATGTACATCCCGAAATGGTCCTCCATATTTAAAAGTGACATCAGCTGACCTTTCGGGGGAGGGGGTGGAGCAACTGTAATTTTTTGCACACAGAAAAAAAAAATTTTAGGGGGGGGGGGGTCCCTACCTAGCCTTGTGGCTTTCCCCGAATTTCTGGCGCCTTCCTCCAAGCTTGTGGCTTAGACCCTTGTGGTAGGAACTATGGAACAAATACCAGTACGTGTATATAACTTACATAAACATCATCTGCGTCAAATCGTAACTTGAGATTTTCCAGAAAGGCATCTTCGGTGAGGGGGTCCAGGAGCACACAGTCCCCAACCCCTACCATGTCATCCAGGATGGTCTTGGAATGACCGTTACGGACGGCCATCCTGATGCTCCCACTCCCCTTAGCAGTCTCCCGCGAGAGTTCAGGAAGGGAAACAGCTCACCTAAAGAGATAAATAGAGAAAGAGAATATCCTTTTAATGTTGGTTAGGAAAAGATCCAGAGTTATCACTTGACAAGTATCTCTTCAACGTTTCGACTAGAATGCCGTCAAGTAACAGCTCGGTTTGTTTATTTTAGAAACAAAATTTTCTTGGTGCTGACGTAGGTTTTTACTTATTGAGTAACACCATGCATAGCTTCAAGTCTTACGAACACATGACAACTACAAATCAAGCTAGCATACACTCGTTGCATTACAAATATTCAAGATCAAATCGTTTGCAATAAATGACTCATCTCTCTGTTAGTGTAAAAAAGGACATCACGTCTTGAGTGATTCCTATACAGTGGATTTTAATTTGTTTTTTAAATCAAACTTAGATCAGTGAGAAATATTTGAAAGAAAAGATTACCAAATACAAATGTACAATAGCCTTTATCACATGCAGATTTCAAGCTACATGTAGTACCATTAACAACAAAATAATTGCATATGCTAGGGGGTACGGTGGCACAACAGTACTTCAATACTGTAGGTCACGGGTTCGAATCCCGGTGCCAACACATGAAATAGGTTTTTGGTCCCCACCTAATCTTGTAACTTTTCCTTCTGCCTGCGATACAGAGCTTATCAGTTGGCAATAAAAACTATCCCAAAATAAATGAAAATTGAATTTGCCATTAAATATATGGAAAATTCAATTATTGTCCAAACTGTTTTATGACACTAAAAATATAAAAATAGGACAAAATTAACAAATGTTAGCAAACCCAATCAGTTGGCAATCAAAACTAGCAATACTGTACACATATTGATATGATACATAAAACAAGTAGACAGACCACTACATGTATATGGAAGCTGTGCAGTGGATTTCATATTAACAGATTGGAGCGTAGCTAGTTACATGTATAACAGATATTCCAGCAATGCACGCACACACACACACGTGCCTCTGATTACGCCGCCCAAATCCCACTCCTACGGTAGCTGGAACTGAGTTCACTGTAGAGCAAATGCCAAAGTTACACTGGAAATAATTTCACAAGCAAATATTATGATAGGAATGTAATATACATGTATGTATGTACTGTAAGCACCATCTTCATGGGGGAAATTCTTGCCCTGTTTTCTGAATGGAAATAACAGACATCAACAGGAAATCTGCCCCGTAAAACTTAACATTCATCAAGCAACATACATGTACCACATTTGTTACAATTGTACGTACATTGTACAGTACGTGCATATGAAAGGGGACAGCGAGGACACTATTGTTTAATGGCTATTTAAATAGAACTACATCTATTGATTATAATGTGTGGGCAGGAATCTAGACAAGTGCCACAGTTTTGCTTTGGAGTTTGGATGTGTTATGAAACATATCGACCGATTCTATTCACATCTATTGATTATAATGTGTGGGCAGGAATCTAGACAAGTGCCACAGTTTTGCTTTGGAGTTTGGATGTGTTATGAAACATATCGACCGGTTCTATTCAGATCATGTTCATTTCCCCCCTGGGGTTTTATCACTAAAAATGCCATTGACCTCGCAGACAGTCAAGTGTTACCTTGTCTTCTATACCAATAAAAACATGTTGATTAATGTTTTGATCCCTATCTAGTATAAATTCATCTATCAAAACCAACAAGGAAACACCCTGACCAAACGTCTAAGGGAAATCAAATACTCACAAATTTATGATATAAGCTTTATTGAGAGGATTTATCACAGAATTGAGAAAGCTCCTTAAAGAAAAGACGGGAGGGAGGGAGGAATATTCAAATTTTATCAAGCAAACCCTTTAAGTCAAGTATATTCTTGTGCATAGGATAATGTCAATACTTCATAGTATGAGTGGTTTTAATACTAATATTTAAACATCCACAGATGTGGTTCTATGGACATACACACGTACGAATAGCATGGACTGATAAAAATCTAATTTATATGCTGTTAGTATGGTTTTTTTCTACAGAAAATTTTCTTAATTGCACAGCCATATTAAAATAAATTCCTAAATGTTACATGCAATACACACAATACTATCACCCGTAATAACACGCAGACATTGTAAATGAATATGCATACCGGTATATATGTGATAATGTGATAATGCTTCATCACAAAATAATCATACATGTACATGTTTACATGATGTAATGCGCATTGCGCAAAGCCAGTCAATTTTGGACTAAAACTAAAGCATAAAATTTCATCTACTGCTGTATTTCAAATTATTTCCTTTGGGAAATTCTCCTTGTGTGCACAATAAGGTGAATATAAAAACCTGAAAGTTATTCACAGCACTTGGCTATGAAATCACGCTGTTGTTGCACACAAACCAAAGGAACTTAGGCGTGTTCATTTGCTGAGTTTAAAGTCCAATTGCTAGATGTTACCACACACACACATACATACAATGCTGTTCTGAACTACACAGTCAGTAATATGCTACAGTATGTGTGCATAACGTGCATGTGTAAGTTTACTTATGAAAACCTTCCTAAGAAAAAACTATATACGGTACTGATATTCTGGAGTTAGTAAACAAATAGTTCATCTACAAGTGTAATTGTGACTATGGAATATCATACGGAAAAGGCACAGCTCGTATCGCTTAACCCAACTTCAGTCGCCCATATCATATTAAGAGATACTAGGAAACGACTGACTGCTGAGCCATGCTTGATCACATACAGCTAAATGTAAACATCCCTTAATAACAGCGGTGTTTTCCAGTTACAGATTGTCTTACAGTTAGTTATTAAAAACCTCAGATTGATATTGTGGCGTGCTATAAGGATTCATTAACTTAAGCAAAGTATGAGTGATACATACATGTACATACATGTACAGTATACACTATGTGAGTACATACATGTATCTACTATGGTATGTACGTGTATGCATGTTTCGTAGTGTTTAAATCATTGGTAGATTTAATTTCCGACCACACAAATTGAAGAAGGTACACTGGGTGTAAACTTATACTCCAAACATTGATATTGTCTGAAGGTAAATTAGCTGCCTGCAAAGACTCACAGCAGTGCGGTTAGCACCAGAGACCCCAACTAAGATGGCACGCATGATTTCCTCATAGCTATAAAGCCTACTGGAAAACCTCTTCCAAGGTTTGCCAAGGTCAACAAAGAGTGAACCAAGAAAAATTGGTTGATCTAGCAAGTAGGCCCCGTGGATAAGCTTGGGACCCATGCAAAGATTGGGATACATGTAGGTACACCGCACACGACATCCAGGTAGAGTTTCACAATCAAAGTTCACCGCCTAACAGCGCGCGTACGTCATGATTTTCACTGTTACATCACCAGTTGTTAAGCTGTTGTGCTTAAAAGCAGCAAGCAAACTTTTATTAAGCTTAAATCTATGAAATGAAAGTAATTTGTTTAAATGCACAAAACCTGTGTTTTAAGCAAGTATCCTCAGTACTTAAACGTGGCTATTGCACATGGACACAAACTAGACATGTATTTAGACATGAGCACATGGTGTTTGTAGCAGGAAGACTTGTTCAGAGAAGACCAAGAAAACTGGTGTCTCGGTATAATAAAATATTAGTCTACAAAGTATATCAAGCAATATTTAGGGTGTTAATTACCCACTTTCTGCAGACTTTTCTGTAGTTTTTTATTACCCTCCTGATTTTTCCCCCAGCTAGGATTGGCAGTACACCTTGGTTGTTTTGTGCCAATATAACATTTATTTGTCGCCCTAATGCTACTGTTGATATTCATTGAATCAACACCAGAAAAGGCTGTGACTTTTCATTTATTGTTATTTACATGTATATCACATTTATGATTTTCATTCAGTACACATTCCCCCAGCATTCAGTATGTATTACCGGTAGTATGGCAGTACTAAAATCATTGGGTTTTTGACCCCTGTCTGACCTTAAAGGCTTTGCCCCAGTTTCTACTGGAGTTTTCCATCACACACCCAAAACCCGTTCCCTCTCCTTGTGTGGACAGCAATGAGAGACTACCACCTCCACACTATATTATCTTGAATGGATATACTAATTGACAGAGTACTAATAAAGAAACAAAGTACAAATACACCAATCAGGCAAAACTACAACCGTATACGTTTTCCTTTTTAGGAGTCTACACTTCTAAAAAGCTTTTGAACCTGAACCTTTATTTTTCAGCTTGTAAGTAATGTAACTGTTTATCGCAGCTATTCCTGAGATCAACAACCATTTTAACCAATGGTGGAGCAGTATTTAATGGGTTCTATTAATCGAGATGGGAGGATCATATACAGAACCAGAAATAACGTGACAGCGGTGTGCTGAACAACTTCCTGAACTACTTTTTGACAGGAAATGTTCAGAGATTTGCAGTATCCATATCAAGTACATGCATCTATTTCCTGGACCACACTATTTTGTGCCCACCTTAGCGGAAATATTTGCTTAGGTACAGGCTTATTTCTCCGCTTAAGTGCTATGCAGTTGGGCTTTTGCGCTTAAATAAGTTACCTTCGTTAAGTAGTTTAGGCTTTATTAGAACCGTTTGCTTGCTGCTTAAGCACAAAAGCTAAGCAACTGGTGATAAAAACAATGCAATCCATACCTGGGATGTTAGGCGGTGAAATGAGCTTGTGTTTTTAAGCAAGTTTTGGTTTTTTCTGCTAAAGTAGGCAGGAGAAGAATGTTGCTAACGGTTAAACTATGACATCAGGCCCTGTACAGTGAATCATCTATGTATTGAATATTCAACAGCTCTTAGAGAAACAACAGCTGGTCCCAATTTATTTCATTTACTTTAGAAAGTGAACCCCTCTACTGTGAACACTTTTTCAGATTTCTGATATTTAATATTTTCAGTTATTTGATATTTTAAGAGCACTGCTCTTGAGTGACCACATCCTAATGTTCATCCCACACATTCCTAGCCAACTACTCATTTACATAAATGGGCTAATTAATACTTGCAGATATTTGTGTAAGATTATTAACAAGATGATTGACTGGGTCTTGTCGCTGACAGGTCCCATCATTCCATTCTCCCATCCTCTAGACTTTTTATCCTTCCATCCCCCATCTCCCCATCCCCCATCCTTTCATCCTCCGATCCCCTCCATCCCAATCCTCCCAACCACCATTCTCCCATTCTGTCTTGGCTGAACAAGCACAACATGGTGAACACATTAAGTACCAAATTCGACTTGGTTCTAACATGGGAACCTACACCACGCAAATCCATTTCAGGGATGAACCAGGCACCCAGGCGTTTCATTTGCAGCATTGACAGATTTTGCTACAACAGACAGCAAGGCTTGGCTCCGAGGAAAAGACCCGAAAAAGACTGTTGAAAAGAACTCTTACACTGCAGAAATCAATGGTACCTTGGTGCAAAGTAGCGATCCACAATGCAGTCCCTTTTTAAGAACGGTTAATGAAACTACTTTTGCAGCACGGTCATATTTACACATGATTTTCGACCCAATAAAAGGACACCCTCTACAGTATAAGCAACACCTGAAACACCCCCCCCCCCAATACAACACTATAGTTGGAAAGCAACTTACATATGACTTCCTTTACACGTGAATCTA
Source organism: Pteraster tesselatus (assembly GCA_032273685.1). Classification (NCBI taxonomy): domain Eukaryota; kingdom Metazoa; phylum Echinodermata; class Asteroidea; order Velatida; family Pterasteridae; genus Pteraster; species Pteraster tesselatus. The sequence goes on along the minus strand of JAVCKS010000494.1, from coordinate 1,448 downwards.
TGTACTTCAAATGCAAGAGGAAGTTAATTCTTCCTACCTGACACACCTTGCTATAATATTGAATAATGTTTACACAACTGCATGGAGGCTATTGTACCAAAACTAAATCGGCTCCAAATACATGTACACAATCAACCCAGTTCAAACAAACTACAGGCTTAACAGCATTGATGGCTTGCAAAAGGGTGCTTGTGACAATATAATGCTGAACTCTTTCTAATAAGCATTCATTAATTTGGCTCTTTCTGTCCCCAATATATGTTTAAATGTGCACATTTAAAATCTATTTTAAATGAAGAGTTGGTCAACAAATTGTAGGCCTATTGGTCCATTTCAACTAAACAGTGAGGTAATGCTTGTTTATTTGGCCCATTACTAAAGAAATAAAACAAATGTAAGGGGAAAAAAAGAAAAGAAAGGAAAATAATAAATCTGCAGTTATATATTTATTATTTTGATTGTGATGTTACTTCGTGAGCTTCAAGTTATATGTTTATCAAATGAAACAAAAATTACAGCCTACCATTGTAACGTTATGACAATCTATCCTGTTGGCTTGTACATGTAGTTCAATTCCGAGAAGCAATTCCAGAATACCCTTCCACCGCGTCCCTTTTCTATAAATACCTCTTGTACCCAGCCTTCACATCACAGTGATGTCAATTACAGGGACACCAGACTAGTGAGAAAATGGCAAATGGACGGGTATTCTGGAGTTTAGCCTAATATTTAATATTCTCTACATGTAGGTCCGACATCCAGCCACTTCGGTGACCTGAGGTTGTATCAGCATAGCATACAATTACCGACTGGAGTGTAAACACGCATGTTGGATACAACGGCACACCGGATGTGATGTGCGCTGTCCGAGAGAATAACTGTAAAAAGTGTAATTGCTTAACAAAACTAATGTATTTGTTTATGGCAGGGCTTATTTTCCCAATGATCTACACAAAGCACTATAAACGGTAAAATAGGTTTTTTTTTTAAGTAGATTATTGTGTAAAATGGCAGTCAAATATTTACACTCGATTTTGGAATTCAAATGATGCTAAAATAAAGCACTTAAATTGAGATCTATATGAGTTGGTAAAGGAGGTCTGTTGGCAATACCACAATCCACACTAATAATGATATTCAGATATATGCAGCAATAGTGAATGACATACACAATGATAGTTGCCAGGCTAAACCAGAATAGCCATTTACTACAGTGTTACAGTTCTAGTAACTAGTCATTTTGAGACTAGTCAGGTATCCTTCATTGTGATGTGAAGGCTGGGTACAATTAAGGAGGATTTTTAGAAAAGGGATGGGTGTTCTGGAGTTGCTCCCACAGCCACCCCAACCCAACCCCAACCCTACCCCAACCCTAGTCCCACTAACTGGGGCGCTAGAACTCCTCTTTTGACATTTGGGATGTAGCCTGTCGTACTAGGGCCCCACGA
>JAVCKS010000483.1:6889-20674 GCA_032273685.1 Pteraster tesselatus | reverse complement strand
TAGTCCATCGCTGGTTGAACCCTTGGCAGGCTAGATAGTGCCCATGGGATGCTAGTCCCTCGCTGGTTGAACCCTTGACAGGCTAGATAGTGCCCATGGGATGCTAGTCCCTCGCTGGTTGAACCCTTGCCAGGCTAGATAGTGCCCATGGGATGCTAGTCCCTTGCTGGTTGAACCCTTGACAGGCTAGATAGTCCCCTTTCATTCTTCTCTTTGGTACTTCCACCAGGTTGTAAATGCATCCAGTAACCAACCCGGCATTAACGGTGAAGAGCATACGAACAAAGGAATGCTGGCTAGTCTACCGACCGAATGACCTCTGACATGGCATGTTGGGAAGTACTTGTATTAGCTTAATTTACATATCTGTGGTGTAATGTTTACATTCTCACTGTCACAGAAAATACATGTTTTAAATAACTAAACATGCCTGCAAAACTGTTCAGCCCTTTGGAAAGGTAGATTGTCTTGAAGTTAATTTTGCCGCACTTCTCACGGACCCCTCCCATGTTTAATACAGCGATTCAATACCAGTGTATTGTCGGAATTTTGTAACAGTATTCATTCATATACATGTACCTCCAATCGGGCACTAGTGGCTCACCAGGCGGGTACTCAAATGAATACTATCAGAGAGAAACGTTGCTTGTATGGCCGCCCGCATCAGCAACATTTATACGAATAATGATCTTCTGGAATGCCCTGCCATTACCAACTATGAGAATGTTACTAGTAATTTTGCTGATGACTCTACTTCGAATGGGCCCACGTCATCGAGCTTACACAGTGACATATCTACGACTGCCTGAAAATTCTACCGCACACAATCTACAGTAGGGAACAATACAGCCTTGAGCTCTATCTAAATTGTACAATAACTACGAACAATGACAATGAAATGGAAAAATCGGAGGGGCACACGCCGCAACTTAGCTTTCGCCACAAAGTAAAAAACATTGCACTGTTCTTTGAATTGCATAATAAATTAATAATTAATCATTTATAAAAACTATGTAAGGCTTTTAATGATAATTTACGAGGTATTCTATTGAAATATGTATTTATCTCTCATGATAGTATTCCTTTAAGTACCATTTCTGTAATTAATGAGATTCTAGTCCGCTGCAGGTTGACCCCTGGTGGCATGTTATAGACGAATCCGTTTAGACAATACATGCTTCTCTAACGACGCCATTACTGAGGGGCACCAAAGCACAACACGCACGCGCAAACATTCCACACGTGCAGTCTCCTAATACGATTGGTAGAAGGTCTAATGCATATTAAGAAAATAAGCGTATGGAATGTTTACGCGTGCGTGTTGTGCTTAGGTGCCCCCCAGTAATGGCGTCGTTAGAGAAGCATGTACATGTATTGTCTAAACGGATTCGTCTATACCAGACACTTGAATTCCAACAAACCAAAGTGAACAAAGACATGAAATAATGGTATTTATGAATCCAATCCCATTTACATATTTACCTTGTAATCATGACAATAGTGTTACAATAGCACAATAGTACCAGTATGACTTAATTTACATGTAACAGGATCCTTTGTCAAACCCTATTGATATAACATCTGGTAGGCTGAAGAAGTATGATTTTAGAGGTGGAAGGTAAATCCCAGAGGAACCCACAAGGTCAGGGAACATAAACCCAATACCCATGGAGCTGGTACCCAAGGGGAGGGGTGTGGGAGCTGTGGAAACCATGGCTGGGGTGGGGGAGATAACATAGAGAATTATCCAGAATGGGTTGGTTTTCCATTTGCCAGAAATTCACAACAACATTCCATTGTTTTGGCATTGTGGTCCTGATGCTTTGTTGAATACTATTAATGAGACTAGGTACATGTATAGTAGTGGTGATGTGACCCATTAAAACAACAATAATCCCCACCATCACAATATTATAGGAAAGCACATGTGAAAAACACTTTACATGTACATGTATGTATAAAGTGTACCTAATTAGTATATCAGAGCTGCCAAACAGCAGAGATTTTCCATATGTAATACTGAAATTCCTTGTGGATACGTAAATGTGACCTGCTCTACAAAAATAAGTCACATGTCGCTGAAACCTTTATTTGCGTTATATATATGGTGAGAAAGAGCACCATACCAGCTTCATTTTGATATCTGATAGATACCTATTGCATGTTTTGTTAAAAAGTCAATGTCTTTTGAACCAAAAATACTAGGTTATAATGTGTGGAAATCCTTGCATGAATTATACTGTAACTGAAATGACGGTTTTGTGACATGTGACTCATTTTTGCAGAGTGGGTCACAAATATGCTTTATTAAAAAAAAGATATGGATTTCCTTTGCGAAGTGCTAAGTATTTGCGCATCAACATGGATGTATTAACTGAAACGTCTAGGTTGGTCTGCAGCATTCATGCACAGAGCAGACTATCGTTGGTTTTTGAACGTGCCAACTTTTCCACATTTTCCTTGCTGAATTTACCGCAAAGCTGGTTCCCCGAAGCCTAAATCGCATGTTTGCTGTATCTGCAGCGGGGTACCATGATACTATAATAGAGTGGAATGTCTAATCAGGCCAGTACATTGCGCAAAAGAAATGTTTTCGGTACATGAAACGCTACGGTCAATTACCATTTCTAGGGATGTTGGTAGTAGCATTCCATGCAAAAGATTGCATTTCATTTGAATCCTAAAAACCTCTGATAATGGTTGGTCAGTCTGGTTTTGTCATTTTAACGGTGTACTTGGTATGTAGTAGATGCATACATTAATCCTTTCACCACCAAATTGTTTTAAGAATAAAACTAGTGAGAACCAGCTATTTGTGTACAATGCAAGCAACATTGTGGTATGCAATTTGTTGACTTTCCTCACCGATGGTTTTAAAAGGGTTAACAACTCATGGCAAATCTAGGAACATGAAGTTTACTCTGCTTTCATAAATTAAACCAAACATGGTGGATTGGCCCATTTACACTTTACGCGTACATGTGCATTTGACATTAATTGTATATCATTTTATTATAAAATGACTACAATGCTATTGTTTTGATTTACCCTAGTTACCTCAAGGCATTGTCCACCCCCGGCAACGCTCCAGCCCAGATAGCCTTGGGGTCGTCTCTGAGGTTCCGCCCGGCACCAACCTAAAAAGAAACAACTCCGACGCCCAGTCTAAGGATACGTCACGCAAGAAACATGTGCGGGCGCAGGGTGGTGCTGATGCTGAAATCAGACGGAAGCGAAATGCTAATGCAGAGACGTTCGCTAGGGTGAGTTGTTAGGATGAGGAAGGTGGTGTAGGAAGAACATGTATAAAGGTCATTTTTTGTGTTTCCCTTGACTGGCCACTATACACGGGTTTGACTGTACAAGAAAATACGATTAGTGAATGGGGTATATGCAACAAAAACCAAAGCAGTTATTATGATCAGTACATCTGAAACTGTAATAGTACGCTGTTAGGCCCAAACAAATAAAAAGTTGTGTTTCTCTCAAGTGGAAAAATCTGAAAGTGTCGGTCGGTCGGATTATTATTATTAGTTTTTTTTTTTTAATTATCTCAAATTTGAAGTGTCAAATCTTTTATATACCAAAATATAATAATAAACTGCATTGTCCCTGTGTTTAAATCAATCTGTGTTGTATCTTGAAAAACCAAAGGATAAGTCAATATTAGGGAAGGAAAGCACAACATTTTATGTTAAAAAAAATATTAAAAAACCAAGATTTTTTTTAATATTACGGTCGGTCGCTGAGGGGAACACAATGCTTTTTTTGGGGGCCTTACCGTGATACATGTATGTACACTGTGACTGAAAGTACTCTCTGACCTTGATATGTACATGTACGCTTTCAAGTGTTCTGTTGTGTCTACTTATTAAGGATATTCAAAACTTTCCCTACAGAGCCAGTCACTACCATCGGAGCCCGGCGTTGATGATGTGGCCGAGGATAGTTCACCCAACTCCACACCCCCCAGCAATAGACGGACGAATGAGGACACGGAATGCATGGACGCGAGCAGTGTGGTCACGGTTAGCAAAGATATTATATTCACAAAACAATACCTAATTTTCTTTAGGTCTTGCTTCATTATTGTCAAATTGGGTAGTGCCGTAGGCCTGACCCTCACACAGAATCCCAACGTGGAACAGTTGAGGTTAGTAGGATTAAAATTGAACTGATTACTAATGGAGCTAGCTGATGTTCAGTGCTGTTATAAACAGCATAAATTGGAGCCACAACCCCTCCTCACGCACACACGCACACACCCACACACACACACACACCCACCCCCACACACCCACACACCCACACACACCCACACCCCCACACCCCCACACCCACACACACACACACACACACACACCCACACACACACACCCACACACACACACCCAAGTGTGTAAACGCCGGCAATCGTGGACGTCTCATTGTTATCACGTGATTCCTATTTTGTTTCTACTCTAATAAATTTCCTGAACTCCCGTTGCCTTTGCACACGATTGGAATCGGGGACCTTCCTGTCAATCGGGGACCCATTGTTTTTATGCTAATTCTTTTGTTCCACGTCCCCGATTGCCGGTATAAACAAACTCATACACATACACACAGCTTTGTTTTGGCTTCCTTGTGCGGACGTTCTATTGTGTTTGTGTACTTAAGAAACTGATTTTTTAAAATTGCTCTTTAAACTTACAACTAATAATGAATTCCCTAATTCTTTCTTTCTACATACTTCACCCAATTTGGAAATAATCGAGTTTGAAAATTTGAAAAAATATTGTGTGGACCTGCAAATGTCCACACTATGTAGGTAAGTCCACACTTAACCGTAGAAAAACTTACACAGGTTCATATAACTAATGCACACACACACACACACACACACAAACACACATCCAAAGCAGGAAGTAGCTTGACATTAGGGTGGCTTCAGGGACTTTCCCTTTTGTGATGTCAGTTTCAATATTAAGAGCACAGTTGACTCAGATTGCTGAAACTGTTTCTGTTTGAATTCATGCACAAATTCCCACACACAAATAGGACTTTCAGCATACATTTCTGGTTCTTGGTAGAACACAGGGCCTTGTGGCTTATCTCGTTCACATATTGAAATTGTGTACGTCTTCTGATATTAGGCAGTTCAGTTTGGTATTACGCAATCGGTGAACGAAAATCTCCACACATTCACAGAAGTCAGTGTGAGCGCAGCAAGGAATTGAAATGACAGAAATTAAACCGACGAGATCAAAATGATGCTCTTTATGATTGCGCCATCTTTGGAGTATATTATTGTTATGCATCTCCCACCTACATGTAACATCCTCAAACGGAATTAAATACTACGGTATACTTTTTGAGATAGCATGTCAGATGTACCGCTCATCATTTTAGAAATTATCCAATTTACTGCGCCTCAGCACAGTAACCTCTAGCAGCACGGCCCAAATAAGTATTTCGTAGCACTTTGTGTAAACTTGTAATTCATGATCGGAAAGGCGAATGCAAATCCGGGCCTTGTGATTGGTCAGATCGGGTCATGTGACGCCTTCATCAGAGTTCGGAAGCTGATCTTCATCAAGTGTGGGATACTTGAAAATTGAATGGCTGGTTGCCGAGTTATGACTTGTTTTTTTCTGCCATGAAGAATGATTTTTTTTAAATGGTATCTCAAGGTACGTCTTATTATTCTATATATATCCATGAATATGTGTTGTTTTTGTTTTAAATAATTCGTTGAGAAATAAGGCCTGGAATGTAAAAAAGGAAATAAAATTTGCATAATTTAGCTACACCATTTCGAGAACCATTTTGGCATTGTTGTGCCACGAGCGAGCGCGTCTGTTGCTCGTGGCTTTTTAGTCAGGTGTGCGACACACATTCACGATGTATAACTCGTTGTAATGTAATGGGAACCAGACATGAATAAACATCTTCCTGAAGCGCGATCGACCCCATAGTTTGTGTGAGTTCAGCATGAAACAGCCTGGCTTTCGTGGTTGGGCCCTCCTGTATGCCATCCGATGCAGTGAGAAGTTCTGTATAGTGTCGTTCACATGATAGATCAGGATGGATTTACACGTACGTTTTGATTTCATTATTATAAAATGAACAGGAAAATACTGTATATTACAATCAGTGGGAAGAGGGATTTTTCTTCTTGTTTTGTAAAGGTAGGAATATAATTTTTTTAGCACTGATTGTCGCGGTTCGCACAGTCCGGGCCAGACAACCGTTCGATTACGTGCATCGCGGCTCACCCATCGATTTGCCTCATTTTCACCGTTTTTAACCTGCAATTTTGTACATTTAATACCGTTTTTATTTTTTTCAAACCCGACGGTCTTGTAAAAACATGTTCACATACACGATAGAAAACCCCTAAATTGGGTACAAATTTGCATATGAATTATGCAAATTAGTACTAAGCCATATTAAAATATCTGACCCACCACCACAAAACCAGCAACAAGTCGATTTAAAAAAAAATGAGTTATTGGCATATTCAGTTACAGAATGTCTTTTAGCTGAATCTAATACAAAAATTATGTTGATAAGACAAATATTTTGTTAATTATGCCATATTTAATATCGTAAGCGAATGGACGATGCTCAACCCTGTTCTAACTTTGACTAGCCATTATTCTATAACACCAAATGTGACTTGTTGCAGGTTTCGTTGTGGCGGGTCACATATGATAAGGTAAACAACATATCGTGTCGTTAATATTAAATGTATATAATAACAACTTTTGATTTTCGAAGCTAAAACGTTTCTTTGTAAATGACCTCTGACCTTTTGTTCCCAATAAACCAATATCTTGACAACACAAAATTGACGACTCCATCTCGTATTTAGTTAATTAAATACGTCACCAGCATCTTTTTACCTAAAACAAAATCTTCTTATTGTTGTACTCCTTCTCTCAGAGTAAGCCCCACCGTGATGGCACAGTTGTCCCTCCCTCCGGTCAAAGCCTGAAGATGGCCGCGATGAACGTGGATGATCCCTTCTCTCCCCCGGCAACGGCGACCGACTCCTCGTCAGGAACCTCTGGGCCGCAGGTTCAGATTATCTCCATGGAGGATGATGACTTCCAATCGGATAACGAGACTGTAAGTTTGGAGTAATATTAACCCTCTGCATGCTATTGACAACTCCAGTCACCCATTTTATTTTAAAAAAAAGAGCTCTGCCTAGTTGCGCCACGAGATATTTGCTAATCCTACCCATGCCGTGCCGTGTGTATGTGTGTATATATTTACATTACGTGTAGCATGTTTGGTGAAGTTAGCTTTGCCAACCATGAGTTCGTTCCAGTGCGTGCATGCAGGTGTACACGCAGTGTGGATTACCAGACAGAAACACATCTACACATCCACGATCATTACAATTGTTTCGCAAATCGCTACACGGCTAAACTAATATTAGCAAGCTGTTGCTCAATGAGCCATGCTCGATTGCATACAAGCTTTTGTTTATTCGCATGTTTTGAAGGAAGTGGGTTGATTCACACTGTTGCACCACGTGGGCCTGTATATGTTGAGCCTTCGGAAGATATTGTTATTTTAGAGCTGAGAGGAAAACTTCTAGAGTCTGGGGGAAATCTTAATTCCACATGTTGGCACCGTCGGAATTGGAGTACAGCAGCACCAACTAAACTCCCACTTGTAGTATTTTTGTCTACCTTAAAACAGCAGTCTTTTCTTAAAATGTGTTGCAATTTCCTGGGCTAGTATGGTAAATGTACATGTAGGTACCTAAGCGTTAAGGTATACGTCATAAGTGACCTGTCACTGCCGATTGAGGTCAAGGTCACAAATTAAAAAATAATTTTGATTTGGGTATTTCTGAATTCATTACAAAAAGAGATTTCCAATGCTATATAACACTTGAAGGTTCAACAATCAGTACACACAATAAGCTTGTAACAAGCACGGGATCTACCATGTGATAATAATTATAATTGCTGAAATACAGACTTGAATATTGATGTTCAGTTCTGTAAAAGTGCCTTTTCGAATTATCTTCTACCTTCTACCCTCGAAACAAAAAACTATCAATCAAAAACAAAATGGATAAATAAAACTCAGATAAATGCACTCCCAGGTGTTTTTCTTTTCTCAGCAAATTAATTGTGCATAATTATGTCTTGGTGCTGGTTTTTGTTTGTTTTCTTGTTACTTGTTTCTATTTTTTGTTTTTGTTTTTGTTGCTTTGAGGACATTGCATCAAGTCATGGCACGGTAAATGTATCACTCTGTGTGTACGAGTATATTTTCAATAGAATGAATACCAATCTGTACACAGGGAAATACTGAAGAAGAAATTCATCTACCAGTTAGAAAAGAAAGATAGCAAGGGATGCATTGTGACACATGAGGGGGTGCACTGTCAAAGCCTGCACCAGTTTCTTGCCATAAACCATAAATCTTAAAAACAAATAGGCTTCAGGTCACAAATGTCCAGTTACATTGCTATACTCACACAGGGTTTACTTACACCAGTATCACATTGCAGAATGCAGCACAGTTTGAGTGATTAGCTATACGTACTTCAGGGATGCATTCTCTAATAATCTGTCAACCTACATACATGTACAAGTATCTTACATATAAAGTAAATGGTTTATCCCAAGGAGCACATGATTTGTGACGCAGTATGTCAAAACCAAGCACAATTGGGCAGGAGGTTCATTTAGGGTTTTTGGTATATTGGTAAAGTACAGTATAGACCTTGCACTTTACAATACCACTTTCATTTTTCAAATTTGATATTTCAAAGCGAAGGTATTCAGATTTGAAATCACACTGTTTGAAACATCAAAACTGAGATATATCCATTTCAAGTTTGAGAAATAGCCTTATTTACACGTAAGTTGGTTATCACCTAGGAACATTTACAGAACATTTTCAGCAGGTGTAGCATTGTAAATGTACAAAAACCACAAATTGCTAAAAAAATCACCCCAAGACATTGTGCAGCTGTTCCTCCATTCGTAGCTCTGTCCAATTCCGCCTGGTTTTGACGTACTGCGTCACATTTGTCCATGGTTTGTTTCACGCCTGATCAAAACAGAAACATGACTAACAGTATTGCATCTTGCACTCTGCATAGCTGCCAACATTTCAGCACAGAAAATTAAACAAATCCTAATTTGCATTGTGAATATAGTAAATAACTTTGTGCCTCACGAATATTTATCAACACTTACATGTACAAAAGTACAGTATGTATACTCAGTATGTATGATGTCACTGTATGCTCAGTGTTTCATTTTAATTAATTTACGTTGGCAGCTATGACACCTACATGCATTTTCTTCCTTCGTTACGTGACTTTTGTTGATGGGCCTTGACATTGTAATTGGGGCGCCATGAGTGTAGGGCACTCTCGGCCCTCTTTTGGCAAAAGGGTGTATCTCTAAATGTCATTTTAAAGAAAAAAGGCTATGAAAAATTCATTACCATCATTATTATTTTAAAACATCGGACAGTATTACTGCTAAATGGAAACAGCGCCCTCAATTACCCTATATTGTTGTTTATCTCAAAACTGGGAAATTTGAGTTACACCCTTTTGCCAATACAGGGTCACTCTGACCCTGAATACATGTCTGCACCATGTCTTTTACTCGCTATCCTGCATGAGGCTGTTCTTTGTTTTCAAAGGTTTACTGAAATAGAAATTTACTTGAGGCTCCTTAAATGAATTTCTGTTCTATACCATGCATACATGTACATGTATGTGTCAGTTTCTTGTAAGAATGTTTCTATGCAGGGAAGTGATTTGAACGGGCTGAACAGTCTGTTTCCCAACCCCAGACATTGTCTAGAAAAACAACAAGATATTTGCTTGTTTATTTAAGTGTGTTGTGTCCTCTGCCTTGCCTCCAAGAAATCAGCCACATATAAAAACCTCACTAAACCACAATACACTTAAAGCTATGTAAGCACAGGAAAATCGTATGTGCTGCATTACAGGATTCTTGCGATGAAGTAAAAGTGTATTGTGGTGCAGTGACGTGATTTATGTGCGATTTGTTTGAGGGCACAAAGCACTCACAAAAACAAGCAATTTATCCACTTGGAAATCTTACAAGAAAATTGCACCGACTTACATGTACATGTAGTGTGTGTATTTATAATACAAAATTATTCAAAGCGCCAAACATAACTTTCTATGTCAGCAAACCTTGAAAGAGTACATGTAATTATATTGCCCGTTCCTCTGTTGTTGCTTTGATGTCCAATCCATTCAAATTCTGCACTACTAGACAAATCAAATACCAACCAGTGTACACTACCTGGATCCCTTCGTAACCATTCAGTAACACAAGAATCGAGGCTAGTACATTGTACATTGTAAATCAATACTAAAAATGTTTGTAACACTGAAATCTGTTACTCCCTAGAATATGTATCCTTGTATGCCAAAGATTTTCAGTATGCACAAACTTTTGTTGTATGATTTCCTAGTATTACTAATTTTAAATTAGTTTTTTGTCTCGCTTGGACAATTTAAGATGTGAATAGGTATGTACATGTACATGTATGTGACATTTTGGTTAAAGTTTCTCTAGAGTAACATTCTCAATCCAATTTGACCATAGCTGCACTATGGTGACCTTTATTCATTGTTGGTGTTCAAGATCATTTACAGAGGTCAAAGGTTATTTGAGCTCCACTTGGTAAATAGGCTTAAATTGCATGTTTAATGTCCCTGGTTATCGCAGCAGCAGGCGAGACACGTGGTTCGAGAACTGCCTTGTGGCTTCAACTGATGCGTTGTACCGTATCAGGGAATGCACTGCATGCTTGGGAACAATGGGAAAGGGCTACTTTAATTGAAACAGCTTTTTAACCACTTACCAGTATTTATCAACTCTCGATAAAATAATTGATTAATACTTCTAATTAGAAGCTAAAATAACTAACATTTTCAAAGATATATTTTCATCTTCATGTCAGTTATCCCCTGAATTTTCCTATTACAAAATTTATTTACTTCAAATAAATAAGTGCACTGTACTTCAGGTGTCTAATCAACAGATTGTCTGCCTACAAACGCAAAGATGGCCTAGAACTAGATGACCTAGAAGTATCTAAAGTATACATTTATGTAAAGTATTATGACAAGTTTGTTTTTGTTCAATTGATATGACGTGGAATAAGTACAACATTTTTCATATACCGGTATACCGTCCATCTAATAGAAAAATATGAAACTATGTAGGATTCATGACTTGGGCATTTGGAAACATAACTTTTTGGGTGATGAGTGGTGACATTAATTCAATTTCTTCCCAAAATGAGGTAGGCCATAGTTGCATTAGGCTGATAATATTTCTTGGCTGGTATAAATATGTAATAACTATAAACCTATATCAATATCTGTCTGTGTCTGTCTGTCTGTCTGTCTCTGTTTAATCTATCTAATCATCCTGATCAATCCTCTATACCTCTGTAATCCTCCTTTCTAATATCCAATCTTTCTTTTCCCGTATTAACAGCTGCATGGAAGCATTAGCCAAAACGTAAGTGTCTTTAATATAGTCATTACTAATCATGCTTTAATGGTCCAATAACATTGTATGTGAGTATAGCAAGAGGCATGGCAGAGCAATCAGTGTCATGATATATGTAAGTTTGCCATATTTCTATCACCCTAAAATGAGTGTAGTCACAAAAGGTTATTGTTCAGTATGATTATCGGTAGTAACCTCAAAATGTGATCTGCTCTTCAGAAAAATGGTGTGTTATATATTTATATGTAGCTCTTATTTGTACAGTATGTGTTTCTGTAACAAGCTGAAAATGTACTATTATTTTGTGTACGGGTATATCGTTTTTACATACTGTATTTCTTTTACAAGGAGAAAATTGATACTTTAAAAGAAAAAGAAAAACCTCAACAACATACTGATTAGGAGTGTTGATGTATTGAGGCACCATTTTGATATTAAGAAAAATATGTACTGCTACATGTATGTGCTGTGTGGACACCATTGAACCTCTTTTACCAGAGCAAGTCATTGAAATGATACCAGTTCACAAAATGGTACTTCATAAGGCCACAAAAAAAAGGTTTGTGTTGCCCTCAGCGACCGACAGTAATATTTGAAAAATCGGGTTGGTTTTTTTAAAGTTTTTTTATTACCGTTTATAAACAAAAAATGTTGATAGGAGTTGTGCTTTGCTTCCCTATATTGACTTATCCCTTGGTTTTTCAGAATACAACACAGATTGATTTAAACACAGGGAAAATGCTGTTTTTTAAATTATATTCTGGTATATAAAAGGTTTGACACTTCAAATTCAGGATAATACAAAAAAAAATACAAAAACATCTGACCGACCGACCCCACATCCCAATTTTTCCACTTGAGGGCAACACAATTTGGTTTTTTTCGTCTAACCAAAGCACAAGTCAGGTCACCACTGCAGTAAAAGTACCCCAAAAAATATAACCCTGTTCCGTCATTCCCTACATGTATGTCTCAAACTGCCCATTACATGTACCAGTAGTCCCTTTTTGTAAAATTGCCATAATCATCGCCTCTAATATCTGATCACCATGCCGCTATAGAAAAACACAAGCATCATACCTTCATGGTTTGATTACTATAATAACTGCACGCTATTTGTTCTTAAATGTAGCTTGTCTCCACGACATGAGAGTAAAACAAAGTTGAGCTTTCTCATGTTTGACATTCAGTCAGAGCTCGTGAAGTATGAGTTCCACAATAAAGGATTACGAAATATAGATTTTTTTTTTCATTCATGATATCGTCCAAAAGGTATTTCACGATATTCAATATTTTTCTCCCAAGGTCACCTCATAAAATCTTGCAGCACTTGAAAAGACATTGAAACAGTTTGGAAAATGTTGTATTGGTCGTACTGAAAAATAATATGTGTTGCAGCTTTATTCTCATTTTGTAGAGACACATCACAGCTACATGCACTGACATGTATTTAACTAATTATCACATGTACAGTGTACATGCATATACAGTGGATATCCATGTAACTATTGTGTGTTTCCAGTATGTATCTTTGTGATGTTATTTTTGTTTTATTTAGTTCGCTTTCCAAGACGTCATTGTTGTGTATATAGTTGTGATGTAGTGATTAAGTGTTGATACCCTGATTGTTTATCTGATATTGTATGTAAAACTTTCCCACCACAAGAGTGTTAATTTCAGCAAATGTTGACTCATCTCCTCCAGGCTTGCATATTGGTAGTGATCGTGATCCTACGTGGGATCATGATCCCAGTAGTGATCCAATGTGGGATCATGATCCCAGTAGTGATCCAATGTGGGATCATGATCCCAGTGGTGATCCAATGTGGGATCATGATCCCAGTGGTGATCCAATGTGGGATCATGATCCCAGTAGTGGTCCTATGTTGGATCATGATCCCAGTAGTGATCCTACGTGGGATCATGATCCCAGTAGTGATCCTACGTAGGATCATGATCCCAGTAGTGATCCTATGTGGGATCATGATCCCAGTAGTGATCCTACGTGAGATCATGATCCCAGTAGTGATCCTATGTGGGATCATGATCCCAGTAGTGATCCTACGTGGGATCATGATCCCAGTGGTGATCCTATGTGGGATCATGATCCCAGCGGTGATCCAATGTGGGATCATGATCCCAGTAGTGATCCTACGTGGGATCATGATCCCAGTAGTGATCCTATGTGGGATCATGATCCCAGTGGTGATCCTATGTGGGATCATGATCCCAGTAGTGATCCTACGTGGGATCATGATCC
>JAVCKS010000482.1:13188-26580 GCA_032273685.1 Pteraster tesselatus | reverse complement strand
TGTACGTACTCTACATTGTACCACTTGTACCATGACTGCTTTCTATTCAAATTTGCAGTCTTTTTTTTTTTATGGCGTGAAATGACATCATGGAAAGCTTGACAAAGGATGGAATTCCTGAGGCAGCGTTCTATTGTTAAGGCTAAGAATAAACCAGGCACAATCAAACTTTAAAAGTACAAGCAGCTTTCTGTGGTAACCATGGGCAGGTACAGGCTGGTACAATAGAAATACAAGCGATTGTTGAATGTTTGTGGTTTTGAGTGTCAGAATTTTTGTTCTCAGCAGAGTATATGCTCTCACATTTTGATGAATGCTTAGAATCCAGCCAGAATAGGAATACTTTGTTTGGAATTTAGAAACATACAGGGCAGCAAAACCTCAGGATCGTAATTTTGCAATAACTTTTTTTTTTGACAGTTTCCCACTAAAGGTATTCAGGCGCTAGTTATTTGGTTCCCGGGGCACCCAGACACCTTCCAAGGTTTTTACAATTCAGAAATTAGAATTCTTAAATCAGGAAATACATGTAGGATAGGATAGAATAAAGTCTGTAGATTGAGGTTGATGCCTATCCCATATCAGTTGGGTTCTAAGACAAATCATCTATTTCTTGCTACCGTTTTTTTTTTAATTTGCCGTATCATACCTGTAAAAAGTTTTAGTTTCACTTCACTTTTTTTTGGCCAAATTCTTTGGTATTGCAAACTGGAATTTGTGCATTATGACCGGATTGAGGGCACCTTGTTTAGCCTGGCAATAGTGCCCCTTTAAATGTTTGTCGCATTTCACAATGCATTTTCATATTCTCCCAGAAATACATCTTTAGTCCAATTAAACATTTTTGTTTTTATTCTGGCCACAGGCATTTTAATTTGAAACAATCCAGCCTTTCATTTCAAGAAAAACAAACAGTTTTGAATGGTTTCATTTTAAAAAAGAACCTCCCCCCTAAATCCATGGTGGTTTACCAAAAATAACGCCCAAGTTATTATTATCCTTTTATTGAGGTGAGACTTTATATTAACCAACCGCACTATTAAGCTTTGTAGTTTGTGTCTAGCTTTGTTTTAGTACATCCATACAGTCAAGGTTAATGTCAATGGAATTGATGGATTGGAGGGTTGGGTCCATGTTGGTCAGACAGACAGAGCATTGTTTTTCAGTTTGTGCTGTTTGTGTTAAGACAAAGTCAGAGGGGCTAGTTTAATTACTACAGGGGTGCTGATATGTTTTAAGCATATAAACTGAACTTGTTACTTTATTAGCTTTCTTTAGCATTCATCACATCTGCATAATGATCTGGATTTGAACCCATTATCTGGATTTGAACCCCTGATCTGGATTCGAATCCATGATCTGGATTTGAACCTATATCCTCTGGATTCGAAACCCATGCTAAACGAACCTATGATCTGAATACTTGGCCATCAGAACATCGCAATATGTTGACTTTGTTCTTCTCTGCTGGTCCGTGATATTTTTCTAGTGCAGATACGTACATAATATCCATACTCGTGTAGCGCTGTCACACGTGCAGCACGAATGAATTGAACAAAATATAGCCAACATGTGCAGGCTGTCTTCAAACCTTGCAAACTGTGTTTTATGCTATTCCGTATTAACCGCTAATTCTGAAAACAATTGCTGTGTAATTAGCCGGTGAATGCATTTTATCAGTACACCCAGCGCGTGTGTTTTGTTTCAATCTGGCAAACTGAGGAAAACCACATAATTGCCCCAGCCCTTGTGACAAATTGATATTTAGCCCGGAGGCAAGTCCCTTCACTCACTGTCAACCCAGTCTATGATATTTGATGTTTTAGAAAAATCTGTATTTTTTTTTTCCCTTATCGCAAACACGCCTTTTTTCCCTCCCTCGTCCAACCCTTGCTACTTCCCACGTTTTGATGTGAATAATACAGTGACAGGTAGTGTTCTATGCAGACTATGTGTTGCAGTCTGCAAAGGTTTAACTTTTTGGTCATTAATCATGAAGCAATGCGGTTGGATAGAAGTTTCTCATTTAAAAATACAATTTGAAACTCGAAGCGTTTGTGGGTTCCGATAAGTCATTTGAAACTCATGACGAAGCTAATATGAACAAGCTGCTTCTGTTCGTTCCTAAAAGTCTTCACTGATATTGCTGTAAAAAAAAAACACAGCTCACAGATTTTGTCTTGCACTTGAACACTGACGTTAACACCAAACCGTTGTCCATGTTTTTAAATTGGGGCATGATTTTGTCTAGTGTACTTTTACATAATTATGGGAGCCATTGACCAGGTTGGGGTAAAGTTTTTCTCGCCTACGTATAGATCTCATTGTAATCCTAGACCTATTTTGATGGACTTTATTATGAGTGTCCAGTCTGGTTATTACTATAATGAAACTAGAAAAAAAGTCCTTTGTGTGTGCAGAATTTATGAAACTTTTATGGTGAGCTTTAATTGATATATAATGGCGAACATAATAATAATCTATTTATAATATGCCAAACTCATAAACCTACGTTTGACCCAGAAGCTGGCCTTAAATAGGAAAATGCATCAGTATTACCGGTAATAACCGGTTTTCAAAGTTACATATAGGAGGAGACACCACCACAGATTACAGTCAATTTTGGCCTGGAAGGGGCAAGACCATTTTGACTTGTTAGAAGGGCACTCCCATTGGTTTGTGTAGAACCCTTGAAAGGGCAATGGGCAGCCTGTGGCCCCCGATTAATTTCAGGCTTGAAATTGTGCCCAACCTCTCCAAAAAAAAAACCTCCACACGTAATTTTCAAACGTCTCAAATTGATTATGAGTCAATTTGTTGTATAAATAGGATTTGTATTGTTTAATATTTTTTGATTTGGTGCTATTGTCCGGTGAGCAAGAATTGCTGATGAAATATCGAATGGGTCAGATATGTTACGGGTCAAATATCCTATGGGTCATCTATCATATGGGTCAACTATTCATGGATCAAAAATCATAAGGGTCAAATCTCACTAATTACCGGTAGTGACCGGTAGTGCTAATTTACTGTATTGCTTTGGTAAGAGTTATCTGTAAATATTTTAAAAATATTTCAAATATGCACGTGGACTTTAAACAGGTGCATGGCATTCTATATTTATTAGTGCATGAAAGTGAACACTTTTGTTTTGTGCCCCTAAGGCATTTATTGCATCCTACTAATAATACCCTGCCTCGTTATTTTCACCAAAATTGTGCCCCATTTAATGCCGGAGGATGGAAGTATCCTTCGACCCTAACCCAACCCCCGTATCTCCTCTGGTTTGTGCCCCGGGCATCGTTGTGTTTTATTTTTTATATACCAGACCCAATTTCAGCTTGTGAGCTTGTTTGTTTATTAACTCTTACCCTGCTAGCAATAATGGGTAGCCGCCACGTTGTTTGTCTGATGGTTTATTATATGTTAATGATGTATCTGACACTTACCATTATCAAGATAACGGGCCCCAGTCTGTAAACGACTGATTATCTTAAATAAATGTGTGAAAACAATGTCAGTTGGATGTTAAGGAAAAACAAGTGCCATCGGACATGGCTAGGAATTGTAAAGGGGAGGGGGGGAGGCGGGGGGCGGTTATATTTTAAGTAATTTGTTCAATCCTGTATGTTACCCCCAAGCTCAATAGGGCATACCATGTGTGGGTTATATTTCAAAATTGGAAGCTCCAGCTCCCACGGCGCCCCCCAAACTCCCCCCCCCCTGGGTACGTCGCTTCCATTGAAAGGTTGTAAGCTAATTGAGCGATAATTGCCATATCCAATATGATACTGTACATATTATTATTGTAATCTTTTTTAGTATATTGAACTATCGAAAAAACAAGATTCTTAATAATGAATCAATAACATGACTGGATTAGATTAGAAAACCAACGTTCATTGCCAAACCATTAATTTTAAGGGGGTGGGGGGGGGGGGGCATGCTTTCTCTTTAGTTCCCAAATACGTCATCAAGCTGAGCCGGTGGCAACTATTGGCGGGGGCAGGGGCAGGGGCAGGGACAGGGGCAGGCTCAGTCCATCCAAACGTGCGTCTTGCCCACCCAATAAAAAGTTAACCTCTGGGCTACCTACATACCTTCAAAGTTACTCACCTATTATTTCCACCAAGT
The DNA here is from genome assembly GCA_032273685.1 of Pteraster tesselatus. Taxonomy (NCBI): domain Eukaryota; kingdom Metazoa; phylum Echinodermata; class Asteroidea; order Velatida; family Pterasteridae; genus Pteraster; species Pteraster tesselatus. The sequence goes on along the minus strand of JAVCKS010000482.1, from coordinate 22,446 downwards.
CCCCTAATATAGCAGGCGAAAACCAAAATAATCTGTAACATATTAGAGCCTATAATATTAATAATCTTTATTTTAACGTATCTTCCCCTTTAATAATTTCACGAAACTTATTTTATAGTACAGACCACAACTGTCATGGCCGTCCATCACCCCACATACAAAACGGGAGTCGAAACCAAAAGTTCAAGAACTGCACGATCCGCATTTAACCCGAACACACTGTGTTGTTTTGTCTTCACTAATACTATCCGTGTATGGGTTAACTGCAGTGCACCAGTTGTGAAACTCGCGATGGTAACTAATTAAAGTGAAATGTTTTGATCTCGATCTAAAAAAAAACCTTTGGTTCAGTCAGGCTTGTTGATCATTAAACACAATGACATCTATGGATGTACTTAAACGAGTATAGGAAATACAGATTTCCTGTGAAATAACCTTCAACTCGGTGAAATAGGGTAACGGCTCTGTGGTACATTGGTACAATCATGTTCGTCTGTTAATCGGCAGTAATTGCCCTTCTGTCTGTGCCCTATCCCCACCCTCTCTTAGTACTTTAAACCTACCCCTCTGTGTGTAGTGTACCCATATCGCTCTGGTGAGTAGCCTATCCTAACCCTCTCTGGGTATCTTGTCCACACCCCTCTCATACACCCTGTCCACACCCTCCTTGGGTACCCTATCCACACCCATTCTATGTACAGTACCCTGTCCACATCCCTCTCAAGTACCCTGCTACATCCCTCTCAAGTACCCTGTCCACACCCCTCTTGGATGCCGTGTCCACACCCCTCTCATGTACCCTGGCCATCTCCCACAGTATACTTGTCCTCTTTTACCCTCCCATCGTGTATCTGTACATCTTTAGAGCTATGTGTGCATTGACAGGAACTATGATAGGAGCTATTCAATTTCAATCACGGTTCAGCAAATATTTGTTTGTCCAGGGCTGTTTTTCAGTAGTCAAGAAGGATATTGGACCAATTGGACCAATTGCCAACACCAGGCAATGACCTCCTCCCTTGCAAGTTGTTTTTTGGGGGGAGTTTACACTCTTCAGCACCCACTAATTTGTGGACATGTCCACAGAGGGGCCAACAACCCCTTACAACCCCCTTCCAACCCACTCCCCTAAACCACAAAACTTATTGGGCACCTGTATCCTGCCCGGGTGTGATCCAAACCAGAACAGAAACTCATAGTTACGCTCGGATGGCATTGAGCGAATTCCGTCGAGCTCTCCTGGTCCCCACCCTCCCTTGCTCGATATTGCCCGATAACATCCGATCTTTACATGGTCATGTCGAGCATTTAACCAAAAAAGATACAGGATTCCACCAAACTTAGGCCGTACCCGGCAACCTTTCAGAGTTTGAGAGTTTCGCCGTTATTACATCACAAAAAAGTTTAACTTTGGCTTTAGGAAACTCCTGTAGGATTCGATACCTACTATTGGTAGTAACAGATTTTCATATGGCTGTGTAGGCGTGCAGTAAAAGCCGCAGGCTTCTCATATTGTACGAGTGATGTGAAATTAAACCTGAGAGCTAGGGTCTTACAGAATGTTTGTGGGTTTTGAACATTGCCCTCTGAAAGTTTGGAAACGCCTTAGCAAATTACATTGATAGGGCTATGTATGCCACAAGAATTGTTACATCCAAATTCCAAAGAGTCTAACTGGCTTTATGTAAGAGAGATTTTATAAACAATGTGACAAAACAACCTCATCTCTACCACAATTGTCATAACAAGGGGGGTGGGGTTGTGCTCACCAAATTTGTTTAAACATCTATCTAATTTGATGAAAATTACATTAGGCGTATGTATGCCACAAGAATCAATACATCCAAGGACTCTAACTAGCTTCATGTAAGAGAGGTTTCCTGACCAAAAATAACCTCGTTTCTACCACAATTGTCATAACAGGGGGGGGGGGGGGAGTTGGTTGTGCTTACCCCAAATACTTACATTGACTTTATAATTTTGTGAAGTTAATAATAAAGCCTTGGGAGCATTCATAAATATGGTTTCTTAAACTTGTCAGTATAGGCATGTATCATTCCAAAACTGAAGTTTGTGTTTCCAAACTTTTGGAGGGCAAAGTGTATATTCACGTGGAACCACACCCAACATTGTTGAACCACACCCAACATTGTTGAGTACCGAACCTTTGGCCGCACTCGAGTGGGCTAAGCACCAAGTCCAAACCAAGCAGCGTGCCCTGCCCCCTTGGTGTAACAACCAGTTATTTCTATTACAACCTGGCAAGGATGGTCTCTGCTATAATCAACCTTAAATTTGTCGTCAAATTAAGAAAATAACTCGGCTAATGAGAAAGAGATGTCTCCCATTTTTATATTCCTTCAGAAGGTTGTATTAAATCTGTCTAGATACTAAGTTTCTTTTTTTATTTTTTGAAATTTTATTATCTTCGAACACAAAAAAAAGGGGCAACTTTTATTGATTTCTCATATAAACTTAAACATGTAGCTAGAGCTCTACATTGTCAGTAGCAGTTACCGAGAGCCTTGTCATTTTCCACGGCGGGAAATCAGCTAAAACTGTTGGAAAGTGGGTCTAATTGGGAGAATTTCCTGTGCGGTTTGTGCCAAACGAGTAGCAGTAAGGCTTGAGATGCGTCCTGCAGCTAGTCCACACTGCTTCCCCCCCTATATTTCACGCCGACAAATAACTCTGCCTCGCTTTGTTGACCGTGTTGCGAAAAAATTTCTGCAGCTCGTTTGATGTAAGGGGTGCGGCAATCGTGCGTTTAGGAAGTCAAATATTTACATCAATTATCTTCTGGCGCATCTCAGGAAGGCTGATCCATTGGCAAAGTGAAAGACACTAATTAGTTACATATCAAGATCTTCTCTGCCATAATAGGAAGGATCGCTTCGCTTAAGCAGCTTCCACTTGGCCCCATCATGCGTTCACAAAATGTATACGGATGATTTTATTATTAAATGTTAAACATTGTTCCCATTTTGTAAACACACCACCTGTAGGAGGATTTTATTAACAAAGCCCGGGCAACTCCAAGCTCTGTGAGTAACCCAGGGTACGGTTTCAATATTTTACAGTTGCCACCTCAGTATGACCCAGACCCATTGACCTGTCCAATAAAACTAACTACTATAGATACTACTTCCTATGCATGATGGCAAGCCAACTATCAAGAGGCTGTCAAATTTTGTAGCCATTAAATGACAAAGTATTCTGTGTGGTCCACAAACCCCCATTGATATTCCTATACTAGGATAACACCGCTATTTCACAGTTAAAGTTACATTGTACACATATGAAGGTTTTACATTTTTTATCTTAAAGGTGTAACATATCCCTGCCAAGATAAAAGTTTAAAAGTTTTGAAATTTGTTCCCTGATATCGTTTTATGTTGCCCACCTATTATTTCTACTAACCCAATGGAACAGGCTAAAATCAACCCTGACATCAACATATTATATCTTCCCCTTGAACTTTGACAATTACTACTACCAATTAACAGAGAAGATTTGAATTACAGTAGCTTGTTTATCTTGTCAATGCTTCTCTCTGAAGCGTCTACAATTTTGCGCAAAAGTTTTTTAACAAAACTCATTCAGTTGTTAACTCGTTCGGTCATCCTTCAACTTTGATTCTTGTATCACAGGGTCTACAAACTTACGTAATGGATATGCATGTATATTCTAAATAATCTTTGGAGACTCTGTGTCAAGAATGTACATTGTAGCTGTCTGCTGATTTGTCTTGGGTGTTAGATTATATTTGTACAAAGATAAACAGGCTCAAATCGGCTACAGAGAGTTTAGTTTTATTGCGACAGTGTAATGAATTGGTAGTACCTTGCGTACAGTTTGTGTGAACTTTGCAACGTTCCATGCCATAAATCAAAAGTGATACCAATCTCCTGCCCTCCTTTGCCGAGATCCCACCTCCAGACCCGATCACTGCCTCGCTCTAGCTCTCCACCGTACCCCTGGAGTTTCAGGGGTGTTGGTGCCAAAGACTGGCTTACCACATATTGTTATACCTTGCACGGGCTGTTTGCAATCAACTCACAAACAGACGATCAGTGCCGACCCCGAAACGCTGTCTTTCCGCTATCATCTCCTGACCTTTCTGTGTCAGGGTTAGGCTCTGTGATTATAAAAACATGGTATATGTAGGAAAGTTGTCAGTCAATCGATAATGCAATTTTTTTTTTAATTTTTTTTTTATTCATTAAATCTTTTCATCACACACCAAAGATTACTTTGGAAAAATAGAATAAAAAATTAACCAAATTAGCAAATTTGAAAAGTAGCAATTTGTTTTGGGAAACACATTGCGAAAACACAATGCCTTAAATTTGCACAAAACGTATTTCTTCCAATAGAACATTTGCACAAGACATATTGTCCTAACTCGAATGTGCGAAATACATTGCCTCAACACCACAAATGCGCAAAACAATCACCTCAAATCAAATGCGCAAAACAATTGCCTCAAATCAAATGCGCACGCAAGCTTTGGGGCATTTTTTTTGTTTAGCCTTGGCAGCCAGCATTCTTGAGTTAAAAAAACATAAGTTTCCAGGTTTCCAGGTTTCCAGGTTCGGAGGGTAAAAATTCCGAGTTGCCCTACCCCCCTCCTACATTCTACCTCTCTTATTCCAACGACAAGTCTGGGGGAAGTCTAGGGATTAAACAGTTGAACACAACTACTACTTTGGGAATAGACGATAGTCGGGCCCCCATTTGGGAGTAAGAGAAATCCCTCCTTCCGTCCTCCTAACCAGTTGGATTCAGATAAGCGCTGCGATGAGAACACACTGTGACACCTTCGCTTAGCATCATGTTATTCAATCTATCAGTACGTTTCTCGGGAACATTTCTGCGCTAATGAGTTGGCCCAGTTTTGGTGAGCAAGTCGCGTCCCCCGGGAACGAGAATCGTGATAGATATCTCACTGACTCCACGGGGGTCGTCCGCCGTTCCCGAATTTGCGGGGAACTTTTAATTAAATATCTGGGCATTAACCCCCTTCTTTTTTTGTTCGCTACCATTTTTTTGCGAGTGTGCTTGTCTCGATCGATAATGCGCTGGGCCTTGTCCCAGAACCAGTGGCGAATACATGTCTTACTTTTACATCGTGCACATTACAACTCTCACCATTGGCGAGTTTACTCGACGCACTGATGGCAATTATGAACTGGGTTATGAAAAAACCAAACAAAACAATCGATGGTAAATTTGCAAAGTTGGTTCCATTGTTTCATAGTGAGAAAATAGGCAAAAGAAAACCGATTTGAAATTTGAAGCCGATTCACAGGTGTGCTCGTTTGTTCAATATCGGAGATGCTCCTTCATTTCCATTTGATTGTAAGTTTTCGTAGAAACGGTCATTTGCACCTCACAACGCAGGTCTACAGAAGTAGGTTTGGAGTTCCATGGGCCATTCCACCAGGTTGGGGCACGATTTGTGGCAGTGTCCCGTATGCACAAATGACCCATCTTTTGAATCTCCCTTGAAAAGGTCCTGTCTCATGTTCTACCAACATTCAATCAAATTATATTTACACAAAAGCATAGGCCCTGTGGTTCAGCCGAAATTTGAACAAGCATCATCTCAAACGGGAACAGCAGCATAATCATAGTTTTTGGTAAGTAAGTTTGGTCGGGCTTACACGGACAATGTATGTATTTCTGATTATACACTTGTGATGATGTCAATTTATGATCAGTAACTTAATCACCTTTTGGAAATACCCAACGCTACTCACCAAGAAGTCCTGGGTTCGATCTCCACCTCAGTGTTTTTGTACGTGTTCCAGAAGTGTGAACATGCAGTATCATCACAGACACGGTGCGTAAACAGTATACATTGGCAAATATACGTCATTGTTACAGTTTAATAACACGTTGACCAACAGAGAATGTTCTCAGCAAGCAGAACCCCTTCAAGCCAACGGCTTCCCCCATCCATCGCCTCCGTCTCCTCCCACACTGTGTCCTCCAGCGTCGGACCCCAGCCCTCGGCCTCCGCGATCGTCGGTCCGGCCGTCTCCAAGGGTCCGGCTGTCTCCACGGGCACCTTCGATATGCCCTCTGAGGAATCGTTCAACGAGCAGAGCATCGGCAGGGTGTACGGCGGGCCGTTCGGAGACGCACAGTACGATGAGGATGAAGACAATGTGGTAATGTTGTACAAATAATGGTTGACTAAGGCTTTTTTTTTTGTGACCAAAAAATTTATTTTATTTTTTTATTTTTTTATTTTTTAAAATTATATATTCATCGCCGAAAATGTAATATCACGTCTTTATAATCAGACAGAGGGCGCTCTAATACACTCATACAGACCCCTGTATAGCTGGAAGTGCTTAGCTTCCGGTTTTTATGCTAATCAGAAATACTGTAGTAACATTTTGTTGTTATGACTCTTTTTTGAGTTGGGAACAATTCTTACAAAAATGCATCCCTCATTTACTATTTTGATTGTGATTTTGAAGTGATTTGGACGGGCTGAATAGCCTTTTTCGCAACCCCAGACATTGTCTAAAATAACTAAATAAAAAATTAATAAAAAATTTAACTCTGATAAGGAACCCGGGATATTTTTGGTATTTGTCAAACCTCACAAAGATAAACCTCACAACGCTCAACCTTCTGTTACCTAGGTTTTTCTTGTGCGATCTTTAGAAGCTACCACTTGGATTAAATCATTTATACGACCAGAACTAAAACTCTCAGGACTTTTAGAAACCTCTAAAACTTGAAGAATGTATCCTACCTCATCGTCCCGGTGTGTCTTGTACTGCACTTAGTACTGTATCGTCAGTCATAAGCCTCATTAACTGGGTTCCTTTTAAATCATACTCTAGACAGCATACACAAAATCATTTTACATTTGTGAATCATCAGAGGTTTTTTCTGTCCTCTGTAAGTAAACATGCCCCTTAGTCGGCGAAACGTTTTTAATAGCACAGTAATTATCCACTCAGATTACATCGCGTCAATTGACAACGATAGTTAAGATACCGTATTACAAGCCTCCTCCCCAAAAGCGTATCATTCGGGACTGTTTTCCCCACTAATAGAATCATCGGATTAACCGTATCGCGACTGATGAGTCTAATTTACAAGCTTTTTAATGGCGTTGTCGCACACATCTCTTGTTGAGTCTGCTTCACTCGGAGGGGGGACATCGGGAAGGTTGTCTGTTGACGGGGGTGAGGAGGGGGATCCCATATCCCATCGGTTCGATCAGTGTTTGGATTTCCTGTTGTCATGTCGTATATGTTGTCTTGAAGTTGTCTCCGTCTAGGAAGTAAATTAATTTCCTTGTTTGTGTCATTCGGGGATTTTTTTTCTCCCCCCCCCCCCGCTTTTTTGTCGTCGGTATTTTTCTTTTACTCGCTCGGGCAATTTTGTTTCCTCCTCCTGTTGGCTTTTTCATCCGTGTATTTGATCGTAGTTGGTCTGTCAACCTTGAAGTTAAATTATTTCGCCTGTTCTACCTGATGGTTTCCCCTGGACTGCACTGGCATTGAAGTTAACGTTTCGTTTCGTTGGGTGACCCCTCGACCAGTAATTAGGGACTGGCTGTACACTGATAGGCTGCTTTGTAAACACACCGTATGTCTGGCTTTTGTCTAGCAAACCAGGGTTAAAATGATTTCATCGTAATTGGTCGGTGGTGATCTTCGTTTGCATTGGGATCGCTTAAATCGCACTAAATATGCATGCATCTAACTACATGTTAAATGTACTTTGAGCATTATATATTGTGGACTTCTTCGCAGATGGACTTTTTTGTTGTTCTTCGGAATAAGTGAGAATGTTATCATCTTTGTTTGATTTGGCCACGAACCCTTTCTTCAATCGCACGGACGTGCTTATCCATTCACGTATCTACATGTATGTCTTGTGCTAAAATGTAATACATATATTCTTTAGATGGACCACTCTCCTACCTCTGTCGATCCATCAAAGCATAGGTCTTCAAGCTTGCTATATCATTTCCAAATATTCTGTCCTTTTTATATCCTTTGCCCCTTTGATATTCTTTGAGAGAAAGAGATTGACAGTAACAGCAATAGAGTTAGATTGTACATGTATACATGTATGTTTACTGTTGTAAAGATGTGTAGAAAGCCCCAGAATTTGTGATAATTGGGCAAAACTCTTAAGGTCACCTTCGGGATTTCGAACTGGCTCCTCGGTCGAAGCAATCGAAGCACTGCTGCCACCCCTTTCAAAACCCATCCCCTACCTCCTCAAGAGATAAGGACAAACCCTGTAGAAGGTGTGCCCTTCACGGCAGAAAGACACAAGAACCTCGTCTCCACGAAGGCGGCCGCCTGCACACAACCAGCAAGCTTCCAAGATGGCTATCTATCTGTGACTGTGTCCTTCACAGTCGGCTCCGGCCTAAACAAGTTAGAGGCACATCCTTACGATAACTCTCCGTCTTCTCTCTGGGGGCTGAACTTGCAGTTTACTCCACCACACCATGATTTGAGAGAGAGAGAGAGAGAGAGAGAGAAAGAAACCTCCGCTGACCTTAAAGAGTACACACCCTCCTATCAGAAAATTACTTTAAAAATAGACCTAACCCGACATTTATTTATAAACCCTCTCTCTCTTTCTCTCTCTGTTTGGTTTTCATAAAGCCGGCGGCGGGCACTGGGAAATCAACTCATAAAATATTTTTCGGTGGGGAAACTCTCGGTTGTTTTAAGATTGATAATTTTTGTTGTTAGTGAAACCGAAAACAAAACAAAGCAATCTTTAAAGTTGCACTTAATAGTCGTATTAGCGTGGATTTTCAATTGTGTTTCACCACGTGTGGCATTGTTACCTGTTTGGTGTGACCAACCATCTACCTTAAACTCCACGGGGAGGCTTCAAACTGATATTATCGGACTAAAAAATGCTCCTTCAGGCCTACTGGTCGATTTTTATCGGATTCGATGATATTTGAGTTTCCCTTGCATTGTTGATGTCTGCATAAACAAACTAGCAAACAGGTTTTTCATGAACCAGATGCGGTGAAGTTTACGATGTAATAGTTTTATAGTAGACAGGGGTTTAAAAGGAAAGAAAGAAGATACAGATTGAACTAGACTGCTGTGTAGCGCTTTAGCAAAGGGCATTACATGTATACACCACTCCTCCATGGCATTAAAAAAACAATTTGGGTACTCCAAAAGCAAAACGTAGTTCTCTTACAGCCATCCATGCCTATGGCATTCATAGTCAAACTGGACCGATGTG
>JAVCKS010000471.1:0-20684 GCA_032273685.1 Pteraster tesselatus | reverse complement strand
ATGTACAATGTACATGTACAATGTACATGTACATGTACATGTACATGTACATGTACAGAAATCCTGGAGCCGGTTCCGGTTCCAATTATGAACCGGCTCCCCAAGATACAAAGAAAAACACAAGGGTTTAAAGAAAAACATAAGAACTACGCCATTGTGTCATTCTGCGCATGTTTTTCAGGAATTCGTGCCGCCCGCGCTATGCTGATATGACTGTGCGAATGGGTCTGAAGATTATAAATGTTTTTGCAGGCAGGCCGTAGTTTGCAATGTAATTGGATTTGTAACCTGTATGTATTTAATTCATACTTCTGAATTATGTTTGCATCAATTAGAAAACCAATTGATGCATCCACCTACATGTACGTATACTATCCTACACATTTAATTGTCGACAACGTGCTTGTCACGTCAGGCGCTTGGTCAGAGCCGGGACTCGCGTTGGAGCCGGCTCCGAACCAGGTAGAGAACCAGGTTGGACCCAAGTGCATTCTGCACCAAGAAATGACATCCAGAAGATTTGTCATGAACTCACGGAGACAGGCCAGCCTCTTGCTGGAAGAGATGGAGATGTTCGGTAGGCTTGGGCAGATCCTGCGATTCCAAGTGGAACTGCAGTTCCAAAATGAGAATCGGAATGCTGACTCCTGTTTTGTGAAGAACCGGGTACTCACCCATCAGCGGTTTCAACTTCGCGGGGCTGACTCCAAACACTAAACCCGATTAGATTCTGAGTACTGCTCACGCACGCACACACGATCACACACAGCGGCCACTCCGACGAAAGTATAGCAAGACACCGTGTTCTTGTTGAAATTGTTTTCCTTATAATCTTAATTTCAAGGGAGGAGACTTATTGTTGAATCCTTCATTGTTGCATTTGATTTTCTGTTAGGGATATTATAGTTTAAAAATTTGTTTTAAGTGAAAATAATTCAGCGGAAACACAATGAGAGTGTTCGCTACAGCCGGTACCGCTGTGTACCTGTAGGCCTAGCAACACGCCACAGTAGCTGTGCTGTCGTGGTGCAGGTAATGGCTGTGTGCAGAGCTAAAAACTGTCATTACAATTCTTACCACCACAATGTTCAAAGTGATGGGGCTGCGAGCCAATATAAAAACCCCAAGAACCTATCAAATCTTTGCTACCACACATCGGACCATAGACGTCAAGCTGAATGACATTTATTCGCTACCAGTCATGGTAAAAGTCCTTGCGATGGCTTGGGTGGCACTACCAAGAGACTGGTTGTCAGAGCCAGGCTAGTTCTTTGTCAGCAATGATGAGGTTCAGGCAAACGCAGTGAAGTAGCAGGAACATGATCTCATCACAGTTCTATTCCCACTGATGATGAAAAGATTGGGATGCGGCGACTCTCCAATGTTATCATTGTATCCATCAGAGATCATCCAGATGAGAGAGAACCCATTTCTAGATCTTCTAATACTCAACCTCAGGCTGCACATACGTGTACATACATGTATGACAATGATTAGTGCCAGTACATTGGCACCATAGTGGACATTCAGAGGAGGAAAATGATATGTTTGTGAAGTTTATGAAACGAACCAATAACTCTAATGCACTCTCTTGGCCACAAAACACTCACAATGATTGTTGGATACCATTCCAAGATATTATCTTTGTCATCAGTGCTCCCGTACAATTCAAGCCAAACTGAAAGTGTGCTAACTTGTATGAACATTGATGTGTGGTACAGTAATTGTACATAGATGTACAATGTACATGTACTGTATTGAACTGTAATGACATTGAAGCATTTAAATGATATTACTAGCACATGTACGGTACCTGTACACTCGATACTCACAGGGCAGGCTGAAGGATTAATGATGTGATTATAATTAATTTTGTTACGTTACATTTTGACTAAAACAAGGGTACATGTAATAGTGATACATGTATCACTCATACATGTACATGTACATGTACATGTATGTTATTACATGTACAGTGTATGTTATGGTCATACATGTACATCGAACATAATACATGTGGATGTACATGTACACGCATGTACAGTACATACGTTTGAGATATATACAGTACAAAAAAAATTGTGAAATATGTCTAATTTTCAAATTGCCCCAACACCTTGAGTGCCAAAGCTGAAATTTGGTGTGTAAGTACTGTAGATATAATACTTAGCAAAACAAGTTCTTGGACAGTAAGAAAATTTACCAAATGAAAGGTCTACATATGTACATATGTACATATGTACATGTTGGGAATACCAATTGTAGACACTTTTCGTTACACATGGATGATCACAGGCCGTCAATAACAGGGTGTGATCTAAAACAAAAACTGCACTGATAAATACATATGAATCAAATGTGATTTTATTCAGGGCTGCCCAGAAGATGATCACAATAAATCATTCAATAACATTTGAATGAACAGTTCAATATCTCGTGGCTCCACCCAACTCTGAATCAATGTTGCACAGCGACGGCGCATACTTTTGACAGGACAACGGATTATCTTCTGAGGAATGTTGTCCCATTCTTCGCGATGGTAATGGGCAACATCACGTAGCATGTTTCCTGGTTAGGATACATCGCCCGTCCAAGTTGATCTCATAAATGTCAATCGGATTCATGTCCGGTGAACATGCAGACCATGGATCCATGCTCTGTAGGCTATGCAGGCTATGCAGGTTTTGTTTTCATGGATGAATTAAATATCTGTCACTGTGCGTACTTCTGACGACATAAAATAGTGTTTGTGAATAGCCATTATATCCTTTATACGTTGCTGGCTCTGAAAAATATTTTAGGATAAAACTTAGTGAGTACACTGTACATGTGTATTCCTGAGCATTATTTTGAAAAACTTGAGAAAAACACAACACTTAGCGTTATACATACATGTACTGTACATGTACAAGACATGTACACGATGTACATTGTACTTCTGACCCAAATTTTGTTAATCCATCACTATGACAGCTATCAAATGTGTTTTTTTAAACTGCTACTTGTTCAGTTGTCTGCCCACAGGCAGATAATGGCAACAAGATTTCCTTGACAATTTTAATATACAGAGATCAATTTGCTTTATCCCCTGTAGGCTATGAGCCAATTCGGGTTTGTCGGTACCATACAGATGGAGTAAGGCTCATTGTGTTTTTTAGCAAGATATACATGTATGTCCCTAGATACGAACAAAAAGTGATAGCAGTTTATAATTCTCGGCCATCTCTGTGTTATCACCCGAAATAGCAAATAGGGGAAGTGAAGCGGGAGTATACTAAAATTAAAATAAATATTTTTTTAAGGACCACAGTCGAGTGCCAATAATTGTTTGGGGTCGAAGCGAAGCGGGCGTATAGTACTATTTCAGATGATAACACAGAGATGGTCGAGAGTTATAAACTGCTATCACTTTTTCTCCTATATCTTGCTTAAAATCCAAATTAGACTTCCTCCATCTGTGTGGTACCGACCGGAAAATTTGGGGGGGTCTGGCTCATAGCCTACTGCCAATACACATTGTACAATACCAGACCGTCCTTGAAGTCATTGAATTTATTTTAAATAAAAAACTTTGAAGCAATTAATTAGGCAATATGCATCAGAAATACAATGCAATCGGCTTTACAGATACATATCCACAAAAACCTACAGTACCGGTAATACCACGACTGTAATACAAGTGTGTAATACATGTATGGCGTACTGTACATGTACACAAACAGTTTGATAATGTAGTGTACCGTACACTAAATATCTGCTAGTCTTTCATCAGCAGGCTGGCTTTCTTCTTCATTAAGCCATGTTTATTACTAGAAAACACCTGCTAAGATTAAGTGAAATTCAATGAATAGGGAGCAATGCAGAAACCCCTCCTCCACTGTACATGTACCCTATACAACTACATACATGTACAGTGTACAATCACTTTAGGGAACTTGTCATGAAAAAACAAAAAGTAATCTCTCTTGAAAACTGTTCTCTTGAGATAAACTTTCAACCTCTCTGGTAAATACATACATGTACATGTACTGTACTATTCAACCAGGGAACCAAGAAGTCTCAAAACATATTGATCTTATAGCTACATGTAAACTGTACATACATACATGTACATGCATATACGCAATATCATAAAACATTTAAAACAAACCCTAGTTTTCTTATCTTTCTGTCATCTTGTAATTACATGTAAGTGAACCATTGGCAATGTATAGTTATTTCATTCTATTGTATTTAATTTTATTTCTTCAGGGGAATATGTAGTCTTTTCCTTGAATGCATTGAGAAACAATAATTTACAGGTAATAAAGCCACTGGTGTACATGTACATGTATCGTGATAGATTTATGTTGATATTAGGAATTGGTAATTAGTACAAATAGCTCTACAGAATTTAATTAGGCTACGTGGTTTTAGAAACAAAAAGTGTCCTTGATGTGGATGTCCATCTAGGGTACCGTCATTATTACACATACAGGATCTGTATGCAAATGTATGCACAGTTAACAGTTTTGTGCATGCATTGATCTACGTGTACACGTGTGGTGTACTGATGCACTAATTACATGAGTCTGAAGCGTTTTGTCTCATCAAGTAGTTTAATAATTCGTATGTTGACAAAAATGTACATGTATTTACCCTATGTACAGATGGGCTCCATCACATAAATAAATCAGTGGGTCTTTCCATTAAGTTTGGGGCACGGGCATGGGCTGTTATTGTTCCACATACGTTGATAATACTTGTCTATCATCTAAGTTACTCTTAGTGTACATTTATGTACATGTACATGTATGTAAGGCCAATTAAAATATATATTATGTTTCTCATCACTGTATCTGAAAAAAATTGGCGAGTAGGGCATTTCATATTTTATATTTTATATTTTTTGAGACGAGATCGGAGGCCATAAAAAAGGGAGCGAAGACACCATTTTATGCTTTGTAACTTTATGACAACAATTATTAATTTTTTCGCGGTTTTAATATGTATTGAAAGTATTGTCGTTCTGGCTCACATACATGTATGCCGAGGGCCTGAGGTTTTTCCTAAAATATGGAAAATTGCCAAAATATGACATCCCTGCAGGCTTTTCTGGCGAATTATAAAACAAAATTGAAAAATATAAAATATAAACAAAATCGGGGCGGGCGTAAAAATCGAGGCAGGCGGTGATGAGAAACATAATATGACATTCAAAAGTATTAGTGGGCTCAATCATGAAACAAAAAACTGACAAAGGATGGAAGATGATCTATACCAACCATTTTAGTGTGACTCGCTAGACATTTAAGGGAATTTTGATGTAAAAAACATTAGTTGCAATGAAATCTGAGGTAAGTCTATGCACTGACAATAATCAACTATCTTTGGTATCACACTAATGTTGTTATTGTTTGTCCCATGCTTTTTTCAAAGCATAGGGATGGGTCAGTAGACTGACATTTTCTTGGCCAGCCTCGACATTTTAAAGATGGTGGCCAGTCCTCTTCATTGCCGTCTTTGTTCACTGATTCCTCTTAATGAAACAAGCTACCCATATTTACATTTGGGTGGACTGAGGGAGGCCCTGTAATATGTTGTTGACTTGAAATCGCAATCTTGAGTTCAACAGGCGTGTGCTCTAATGCTCAAACCCATCTCCTACCCTGACATGAATGTAACTCTTTATTCTTAAAAGTTCTTTACCTTGAAATCCAACAAAAATGTACGAAGTCTAAAGTTAAAGTGTACAACTTTGATCAGAAAGCCAGTCTTTTGATGCAACCGCGGGCTATGAAAACCCTTCAGCATCTTCCCTCCCTTAGCTCTGGACAAAACGGAATCCGATTAGCAAAATCAATTCTTATTCCTGTGCCCCCATTGATACTGTACTTCTGGACTATTTCCATATTCTAGTTGTTTTCATTTCTTCGGTCGCCCCATGATTCCTACGATCGTTTCTATTCCCGCAGCTGTTTCCATTGCCATGATTCCTGCAATATTACAAATGTACATGTACATGTGTACATGTACCTTTTTTATTTCAGGGACATTGTAATTTAAGTGATTATTGTATTGTCACCTGATCATACAAAATGACAGGCCTATAATTATTACATTTTATGATCGCGTAATAATGATCGCGTAATAATGATTAGCAGCAAAAATCTATTCAGTACACATGTAGCTCTTTTCCTCTGAAGCTGACTGATGTAAAATACAAGTCTACGTGTACATGTTTAGTGCTTTGGGTTTTTACTCTTTATACATATACATGTATGTATGTCGTCATATACTGTAAGATGCTGTATATTATAAGCCACAGGATCATGTCACTATTAAAATCATATAAGCTGAGTATATTTACCAACGTAGTGTAAGGGCACTGGTGGAATTAATCTAATGGGTATAATTTTGGGGCAAATGCTCTGTGGCAATTACGGCCGGGGCACTGCATCTGTTGCTTTGATGATTGTCCTTGTGTCTGTGTATTAAAGATCTATAACTCTGCTCATTGGTCAGTTGCATTGTACTAATGTACAATGTGTACAAAATTAGTCAAATTTCAGTCGATTCTTGATTGTTTGTTTTGTTTGAGTTATTTTAGACAATGTTTGGGGTTGTGCCATTAACACTACATGTATATGTCTAATTGACTGTTTGGATTTTATCTACTTGTAGGTGTTTGAGTCAAGTGATCTGTGCTATTAACCTACTCCATGTAAGCTGTTGACTGCTGTCACCATGTCGTCAACACACTCTGAGAATTGTGTCCTTGTGGGTAGGAACAGCACCTCAATCTCGTTCCTGGAATATGGAGGAATCCCAGCTAATATAGGCTATAATATCCTCTTCTTTGTGGTAAGGATATCATTACACAATTAGCCATTCAAACTGAGATGATGATCAAATAAGCCACTGGAATTACAACTGCTAAATGCAGTTAAAGGCCGAGATAAACACAGCCTGAATATGCACAGAAATCTATGGGAGAACTTGTCATAACCAAGCAAACTATTACAGGAAAATAAAACAATTTACCGTAACAAAAAAAATTCCATATTATAGGTTACATGTTCGTATTTCATAGCATTGAAAACATTCTGTATGTCTATGATATCCTGTACATGTGCTGTATATAAAACATAAATTTGCATACATGTAGATTGAAATGTTGTCAGTACTCTCAAATCACTTTATGCATACATGCAAGAATGCTAAATCTTTAACCTGAATGGTTATTGTAATTGTAATTCCGAATGTGGCTTATTGATTAGGACGATCAGTGGATATCCAAAACGGCCTCGGCAAACTCCCAGCTGATTGGGTTGTTTACCTGATGAAAAGCTGGCCAATAATAAGATGGATTGAAACAGTTTAACTGAACTACGGTACATGTAGAAGTAGTCTCAGTGTACATGTACATGTAGCTTTCCTAATCAGTTTAATCAAAACATGTATACAAGTGCAAATCTAGTATGTCACAGCACAAGCCATAATCAATTGCTCATTTTGACTACTGTGTCGGGTACAGTGAGCAGACAGTAGGAATATTTAACAACTTTAATGTTAGTGTTGATAATACTGAAGAATGGTAAATCATAAACATTGGCAAACAAAATCCTGTGTTGGTATTCAAGGAATTGATAACATCCAACAAGAAAACACAAACAGGCAGATGAGATGCACCATAATATTTGTGTTGTGTTATGATATTTATGTGCTGTAGTGTAAGTCGCCCATTTGTGACATGATCAAGCAGAATGGGTCATGTCGGCCCTGATCAAAAATGAGTTTGTCATGTAATGTTACATGTGAAAAGGGCATCTATAGCTTTTAAAAACTGAAAACCCCTTGTCGATTGGGTACCAGCAAAAAACACTTCTGAGGTACAACTTTAAACGTTTGTTTAAGTAATGTCAAAATATGTGTCACACTGCTTATAATCATTTTTTGTCGTTTTTAAGACATGTCTATAAAATTAACTTAGAACATGTGATGAGAATAGTTGGAACTTTGAAATTCTTCAATAACTTCTCAAAACTGTCCAAAAATACCCCCTGAACTATTTTCACCATATCTCACTTTGGCAATCCTCGACATGCGACTCATTCCCCTTGATTGTATCACATTTATAGAAGTTGCTTAAAAAAAAGCTGATATTTCAGAAATGATACTAGTGTAATAACTTTTCTCTCCCTATGCTCAGATTATAGTGTTGTTGTTCTCAGTGTTCAGGAAGATTGCTGGTGACTATGGTCGCATTGCCCTCATGCAACGAGGTGAAGAGAGGTACGATATGATTGGATAATTCTTATGTCTCATAAATTATAACCCCAATCACATAGCGAGGTGGCCAAGTACATGTTTACTACTACCGGTACTTAAAAGTTATCATTAAATCATTTTTAACCTACTGGTACATGTACAGTACTATATGTATACGAACACGTGTATGTACATGTACGCTGTACGGGAGGTCTAAATTTTGAGCCAATTGTTTAAATACGGGTTTCCAGAAAAGACGTTCTACCAATGGTGAGAATGTTGAAAACACTGACATTGCTTCATGTATTCATAGCATACATGTATATTATAATCTTTAGGGTACATTTACTACCAATCAAAACCTTTCATGTAGGTTTGTCTAGGTTTTTGTCACATGGTTTATCATCGACCCACATTGCTGTTCATCAGAATGTCATACATGTTAATGAGAAAACACAAGGTGTTAGAATGAAATACGTATGATCAAAGGATGCCACGTTCATGTACATTGTACAATGTACATGTACGCACATTTTGTACGAAATACAAGTACCTAGCGGCCCGCTGGTGGGCTGGATATTTATACAGCATTTTTAAATGTTTGTATTGACTGCAAGAGTACGAATTATTTGTCACCATTTTAGTTGACAAAGTCTTCTATATGGCCCCCGAACCTTGATTTCCCTATTTGGCCAGGCAATTTGAATGAGTTATTGAAGTTGAATGAGGATGTGCAGTGTACAGTATGTTCTTGACTCATGAATTGATGAAGCTAAGAACTCTGCAGTTGGTGGGATGATTAAAAGTAAACACATTTTGCACACATGTAACTTTTCGCAGTTCTAATCTGTTATCCTGACTTGATAACAACCAGGACCTTTATTGGAATGTTTGTATTTGAATACCTTTCTCAATTGTCTTTCTTATTGTACAACAAACATAATGCACAGTGTATTTACTACTTTTTTCATATGTTAAAATTTGAGCGGCCTGACATTTCAAAAGCCTTTGAGAAACATTCTGCTATAGGATCGAAATGTCACACTGCTCTAATTTTAACATATTGTGTACTCTAGGTCTTTACAGCAAGTACATACATGTAAGCAGTGTGCAGCAGTTCTATATTCTAACTCTAGGCCTACTTTTTCCATACAGTGTACCAGGCTTTTGTTTATTTGAATGTGCATACGTGCATACATACATACATGTATGTAGGCCTGTACATGTACATTTTTTTTAAAGTGCAATATGTACTATTTTTGTAAAATGGATCTACCGTACTTATAGTTGTAACCTGCAGGTACAGTATGATAACATGAAATAAACTTGCTTTCTCCAGGACCTAGTACAACTTGCACATATACATGTACGCTGTACATGTGCATCTCAGTCAGGTGTATAATTTGATCACTGTCCAACATTTTAACATTTTTCATCTTGTATACTAGGTTCTTACGAGGAAATCCAAGGTAAAAAGATCTAAAAAAAAGAGTGTACCGGTATACTAATATGTAGGTGTACCTGTGTTTTTTATTATTTCAGTTACAATTTCTTCATTGTTATCACTCTCTACTTTAAAACTAACAGTTCTAGCTTTCTACTTTCTGCAATGGTGCATGTTTTTGAGATTTGATATGCTCAGGTGTTATATTAGGATGGTTTGACTTCTTTCTATGCAATGATCTGTGGTGGTAGAAGTGCTTCGTACAAGGTGTTTCTTACGACTATAGGGGAGCATACTTAGCATGATTTACCTGTACATATACTACAGTACATGTATGTACACTAGTAATTACGTGCATGTACACTGTACAGTAGGTTTGGGAAATGCCACAAAAATATCAAACGGTGCTTTACATACAACTGTATGGGTCTTTCCATAAATAAGGGGGCCAAAGCGTGACATGGTGTTATATCTCAAAAGATAATGTACTTTCTATATTCTTTGCATGTTTAAGTGGTGGGGATAGCTCATACGCTTAATGTATAACTTCAATTTCTCGAATCAGATTTTTTGTTTTCATATACATGTACGATCCAAAACTTGTTTTGCCATAAATTAGTAGGTTTTCGTAAAGAATTTACATTTTAAAGGGGAATATGTAAACATAATTGGTATACTGTAATTCAGCTATTTTCAATGAAAAGCTTCAAACGTAGGCCAAGAAGTAAAAGCCGACCCAGGAAAGACCCATGTGTAGTATACAGTACATACACGTTTGGATCAGGGTAGCAGATTCGCCCAAGTTAGTTTACATACAGGTACATGTACATGTACTGTATCGTAGTTCTTTATGCAGGCATTAATTTAAGCAACATGGATGATTCGTGGGATAAATAGTCAGAAAAACAGTTTATCACTTGTTATCCATGTGCCACATTTATCCATTTATTGGGCCGAACTGCGTACATACATGTGCATGTACATGTATGTGGGTCATTCCACGATTTGTGACGGTGTCCCATGTTACATGTACATCTCGATATAAAGTACCACGTGTATCCTTTATTGTGAGTGCATCTGCAATTGCGTCCAACTCAGAATAAAAATGAATAGTCATACTTGAAATATTCAGTGAAATGAGCAGTAATAATCTGGAGTCGTAATAACAGGATAATAGATGGTACACTTAACGACATAACAGGGGACACTGTCACAAATCGTGGCCCAACTTGGTGGAGTGACCCATTTGTACATGTACAATGTACATGTATACAATGTGTTTGGTGAATTGAATCCCATAACCCAGTGTACATGTACATGACGATAGATGCATTGTAATATTTACAACCAACCTGATCTGGTACAAGTCGTACATGTACAGTATATGTAGGTTGATACAACAAATGGTGGACGGAAAGACCGGAAGTTGGGGAGAATCTTCAACTGTTTGACAACTACAATGTGTACACATGTACAATATGTACACTGTAATTTTAGTGTTAAAATTTTGCTACAGAGCTGCTATTTATAAAGGGTAAACAGTGTGATAAAATAAGTACAGTGTTAGCCAAGAACATTATTGTGAACTATTACTCGAATAGTTTGGTTACCATATGTTTTTTCAAACTGGATGTGGTTGTATCAGATAAATGTTAGGAGTTAAGCCACATATTACATGTAGTTTCGTGAGACATTGCATGTGACTCTTTTTACTTTTAAGCCGACCAATTGTATTGCAAATTCTTATAGACCCAACATTTTTCTGATTATATTAGTGCAAATTACAGTATGTTAATTAAAAGTGCATTTATGTGCAATATAACCATTCCTCTGTTAGACATACATGTACACTGTACATATGTGCAGTGAATCTGACACGTACATGTGTACATGTACACAGTACCGGTAATACTTGAATCTCATTGCATTTAATCAAGCTCGTACTCGTGTGCAAATCCTACTTCATTTATCCCCCGTGCCGATTTAACCCGACAGCAATTGAATAGGCCATCTCTAGCTACACATACGTGTACATGTAGAGCTGCATAAACCATATAAGAAGTTGTTAGTGTTCCACTTCTCTGATGTACATGCACACACTAGATACATCTACATGTATACATGTACATAATTTTGGCATGTTATGCATAATGTACGGTAGATGGTACACTTATTGGAAAGCTGTCAATTTGGAAAGGAGTTTATTATAACCACGCATCTTCCCCAGATGGTTCTCTGTTGCGGTCTAATTTGATTACAATTTCTTCTTTTGGTTTATAGAGCCATCGTTTGGGCAGCTGGGATTCAGCACATTTTCTTTTCAGGGGGATTTGCAAAAACAGATATATGCATTTACATGTTGTTCAGTTTTGTTTTATTGGGGTTTCCTTGGGGCTTTTTCTTTCACTGAAATATATATATACTCTTATTTTGTAATCATGTACAGTCGACTCTCATTATACAAGGTGGTTGGATTGCTAGTGTTTGTACAGAGCACTAGTTCACTGAGAAAATGCCCTCTAGGCAGTGAAAATGTTTTTTTGCAGCACACACATTGCAAGTTCATCATTAGAAACACAACGTTAGCCAGCCATGAGGTACCCCTCGATCGATGCCACGCCACCACACCATTGATTGTTCATCCTGCCATGGTGGCACTGATCCTAACATAAAAACAACCAACTCTAGTGGTTTGTTTAATGATTGCACATCCAAAATTATCTTGTTATAACCATATTCTCATTAAAATGTCTCATCATACTGTACATGTATTTGTTTAATTTGACTTATGCACACAGTTCACTTGGGACCAAGAAATTATCTCATTATAACTGGATTCTTGTAATATCCGATCTGATTGTAATGAGAGTCGATTGTATAAATTTAGGTAGTTAATTTTGTTTTATTCTGTTTGTCCGTCTTCTATACATTGTACATGTACTGGTACAGCTTGTCTATTTGTACCATATCTTTTTTGCAAATGTACAATTGTACAATGAGTACACGTGTACATCTTGACAAAATGAGTTAATCTTATACCGTCATTCCCTTGTTGAAAGTTGTTGTTTTCTTCAAAGTCATCGTGATGAGATCATGTTTGTCTTGCCTGAGGTTTCAGGTAGCCTAAATGATGTAGTAGGTTTTTATTAAGAGAGTATCTGTACATGTACATGTAGGTGATTTATTTACATTTTGTAGGTGATTTATTTACATTTAATTTTAGAGCAGCAAGAAAATGTAGTTGCCTCGACAGTCAATTGAACTGCGAATCTTTAGAGCAAAGCCAATTGCTCTTAATATTAAACTGTACTGAATGAAATTGTGAATGCAACATCACTGATACATGTACATGTACATGTATGTACAATGTACATTGTATGTACATGTATCGGTACTGGAAAAAATATAGGACTATTTACTTTTGCATTCACATCTTAAATGTTACATTTGTTATTTTGTTCACTAAGGTAACCATATACATGTACATGTATTGCCCAGTGGTAATGACCCGTATTAATTTGTGGTTTAGCTCCCAGTGTTCAAGGCCACTTGCTGGTTTTTTTCCAGATATATGTTTTGTATATTTTATAATGTTGTCTTTTTGTTAAATGGTTGTTTTGTTGTTGTTTAATATCTCACAGGAGAGCCATCAACAGTGACAACACAGAGAGCAATTCCAGCGGATACAATGTGTATGACTATTCAAAACATTTCTCAACATTTCATTTTCTTTGTTTTCCTTTTGCACAATTTCCAATCATACACTCTCACTGCTAAATTCATTTTGAAAGCAAGTTCTCAGATCAAGTACATGTACAATGTACATGTACATTTAGAACAAATTAAATGAGGGCATACAGTGTTGCATGGGCCAGATTTAATTTTCTCTGCGTATACAGTCTATGTTATTGAATTTAGGTAAGTTTTATTGGAAATTATACTCATTTGGAAGTAATGCTGTACTTTGCACGGTGTAGTTTCTGAGCTATGTACTGACGTACATGTATGACCAAACTGAAATATTGGTGTAAATGTACATAATTGTTGTTCCAAGTGTAGCATCAACATGATTTCAGTAGATTTAGTGTGCAGCAAAATGAAATAATTCACAATGTCTTCTTTTAGAACAGAAATGGCAATGCTGGTTTAATTATATTAGTTTAATTCATCAAATTATTTCTAATAAAAAATTGGCTGAGACACAGATGATACTCTAAAAGCCCAGCCACACTGCTCATGTACACATGTACACGTATGTACTTGTAAGTACAATACCGGTAACAAAACACTGTACTGTATGTCCTCATTTGATTATTGCATTATGGATGTTGCTGTTCATTCTCTGATTTCCATCAGTCAACTGCAAGCTATTATAACAATCAGGGTGAATAGGGTTGGCTAGCTCTCACTAATGTATTGCCACTACTTGTATGTGTGTAAATTAAAAAACAGGAACTCAGAAGTTCAATCCGTACCTGAGTATTTTTAAAGAAGCCAATTGACCATGTACACATGTACATTATTATTATTATTGTTGCTGTTGCGGCTGCTAAAATACGTAACACGTAACTAAAATAGTGAAAAAGATCCAATCAGTCCCTTGAATTAAAGAAACAAATCATAACCTCCCATCAAGGAAACAACTGTTCTAATGTATCTTGGAAGTTAAATTGTCTGACTGAAGTTCCTTTGTCATGGGTAACAGCTGCCATATGTGAGGTTGTTACACCATATATGCTCCATACATGTACATGTAGAGGTGCGCAGAATTACATATACAGCATACTGTGGAAATACAATGGTGATGCAAGAAACCTGTTTTGGTACACGCATTTTAAAACTAAAGCACTTCATAACACATTGCAGTTGTTCTGCCTTACAAAAACTTTCAGATTATGCACATTGCCTTATGATTTTTTGCATACAGTTTTTTATTTTTATTTTTCTAACCAAATGCATTTTCCATGGGCTTATAAATTTGAAGTTTCCTTTTTAAAGTCTATGATTTGCTGGAAATTACTCAAACTGTCGCGTATTCATCACAGCTTGGGCTATTTCCATAAATTATTGGTTATTATTTTGTGTAGACCCTATTTTTGTAAGCCATCTTCTTGGGAGTTCTTTTGTACAAGATGCTCATCTTGTTAGTGCTTTGTCTATTACAGATGAATAACGAACTACCTACCCCACAAGATGGTTACTATTGGATATGATCTATATAAAGGCTGCTAGTTCTTAATAACAATCACATGTCACTGAGGGGTGTAGGTGATCAAAACTAATGGCTATGTCATGAGGTACATGTACAGTACCGGCAAATTTGTTTGAGTACACCTGTTGAAAACTTGTTTGGGATAAACTTGACAAAAAAGTTAAAGCAAAGCAGCAAACTTCAGCTGAACATCTCTGGCAACTGCTGCAGGAGGCCTGGCAGAATGATATCAAGTGATTTCCTCATGAAACTTACTGGGCATGAAATACTGTAAAATGTTACTAAACTGGTGTACTCAAACTTTTGGCTGGTACTGTACTGTATGTGCTACTAGTCTGCCAGACTAGTAAGGTACTTTATCTCAAATTGCTTCTTTTGTCACAATGCGCCTGCCATTTTGTTCTATAATTTCTGTACATTTAGGATATTGTGACGTAGTGGCTGCACCTCGTTTGCTCGCCAGAAGCACTGCATGTAGCTATCTCCAGCAAACTAACTGTGCTGTTGAGCTTTGGACACTTGCACGGGTAGTAATTATTTTCAATGTTTGTACAGGGCTTTTGTAAGCTTCCACACTAAAATCTATGATGTAAATTACACCAGGACTAGGGAACAAATACCCGCACAGGGCGTGCCTATGATACAGATTTTCACAAAGTGCAGCCACAACGACACAATTTCTGACCCGGATGTCACGGAAATTTCAAACAACACGGATGTGTGCTCTGTACTATCGAGTGACTACATGTAAATTGTGAATACATTGCGCGCGTATTTCATTATCGATAACAAAGAATAATATATTGATATCCAAATGATCTTTTAGACTAGATACAATTTTATTTGGACTGGAAGTAGTTTGGGTGTATTCTGGTATATTAGTGCTGTATAAAAAATGCAAATTCTAATAATTCCATAAAAATGTAGAACATATACATTGTACATGTACTGCATGCCAATGCTACATGTACATGTACTTGTGAAATACACATGTACAGTGTACTAGTAATACCACTGCTTGATAATTTGAGCTGAGAAAAAGTTCAAACTCGTGGTCAGACTGATCACAATTTGGTGCTTGTAGTGTCTCACCCTCATGATACATGTAGGATCTGGAGCGCCATTGCAGTGACTCTACATCACACACGTTATAGTGACATTACATTGTAGGTCGGTGAAAGGGCTTTACACTTTTTGGTGGCTCAAATAGAGAGGCATCTGTGGTGGTTGGGAACGTCTCCTAATGTAAATTTTATATTTCATTATTTACTAACAGGAATGGGTCATTCCAGTTGGCCACAATTGGTGACAGTGTTCCCTGTTATGTTGATAAATAACCCATTATCCTGCACTATGAGTATATTTTCAAAGTCTTTCCTCAATAGAATGAAAAACAATCTCTACACTTCAACTAGGAAAATACATTAAAATAAAGGTACATTTGTACTTATGTCACAAATATACCATGTACACCATACACATAAAGTGTACATATATATAGCATAATTTAGATAATCCAAGCTTTCATCATTGTCTAATAAAGCCTGAAACTCTGCATCTCAAATTGCTTTTGCATGATAATCAGGCCTACATACTGTATTAATAATGATAAAAACAGTGCTACAGTTAATATTGCTTGCAGACTAAAATCTGCAATATCAGCACCAGACTGTACCATTGGAAGGGCGATGGAAGTAATGAAACACGATGGCATTTTTATTCATTTTATCTTCCATACCTTGGAACAGTTTTAGAGCAATTCTGATGATGCAGCTGTGTGGACAAGCTGTGCGACCAGCACAGAACAGAGAATGTGTCAAATTCATTTTGATTTGCTGGATTTTCAACACATAATAAAGCCAATTTTGTCTGATTGTGGATTTTTCTTTTTGAAGTTACTCCACTTAATTTGTTTTAACAAAAATGCTAGCTGGGTACAGGAACATGTAATGCTGTATAATAACCACTGGTAAAAGGATTCAGGGCTGGGAGATGGCTTGAGCAGTAGAGCACTTTCCTCTCAGTCCACTCGGCTAAATGGGTAGCTTGTCTTATTCAGAGAATAAGCGATCAAAGGCGGCATAGAAGGGGATTGGCTACCAACTCCAATATGTCGAGGCCCAGCTAAACAGTATGTCACTCTTCTGACAACAACCCCAACGCTCGGTTCAAAGACTAGGGGACAATCACCACCACCAGAAGGATCCTAGAAAATACACATTATGCATGTGGCAGCTACATGTAGGACTGACTGGTGTCAGAGTACAAGGGTAAAATATACAGGTCTACTTTTATCTCTGTGCGTACCTCTTCCCCTGTAAATCTGCCTCATGGTCCAACTGCTGTAGTCATCTATCTGTATAGTAAGTGAGTAGGCGCAAAATAGAATGTTCCCCATGTAGACATTAACAATGACAATATATTTAAGGGTGTGTTCATGTTGAGGTACATGTACATGTATAGCCACCTTGGACTGTTTACAGTTTTCATACTTTCATAAGTTTAGACATTTCAGTATCAAGGTAGGGAACATGTCGTTATATAAACTACTAACAAAAGTTCCTCCTCTCGCAGAAAGTTATTGGCTACCATGTGTGTGATGTTTAAACATGTTGTATCTATATTATGCAATGGGCATCACACAACAATATCAAGTATTGGTGTCCACTTCCATTGGGCTACAAACACCATACAAGGAAAAGCAATTCAGTCAAGCATTGTTAAGAATGTTCAGTATAGATTGTTTGCCCCTCCTATAAAGAAACAAAACCAACAATTCCAGCTAGTGTCGGTAGTCTTTCTGGGGTCAGTTTACGCCATTGAAAATTTCTACTATTTTGGCTTAACTATAACGTGTTAACGCTACAACATTAAAGCACATGCGAACCTTTACACATAGCCAAAGGATAATTAAAGTTCACACTTGCAAAATACATTCTTGGCAATTGCTTCTGAAGTAATTACAAAGGTAATTCCACAGGGTGATGTTCCCACGTGCATTTTGGAATCAATATTTTGTCATTTCATTTTACTTTTTGCTTCACGTTTTGCAATATTGTTGTCTGTTTGTTACATGTAGCATAAATGTACGATTTTGAGCACAGTTCAACATGCACATTAACTGCTTGGATGTTTGTCTATTTCAACTTTTTTACTATTTGCAATTTCATGTGTTTTCCTATTAATTCTTCAATGGATTGCTGCACAATAATTTGTTTTTTACCATTTTGTTTTTTGTACCTGTGTTTCATACAATCTTTACTAAAAACAAAATTACAGTTATACTGTTTGTTTTACTAATATTTACATTTTATTCTTTGTATTTACTCAATAATTTAACTGTATTTAAAGGTGATTGGTATTGATAATGGTTCACTCGTACACGTATTTGCCATTACTAATTGGGATCATACATGTAGATACATGTATTTTAAGGTCGTAGAATCAAGTTCTCATAATGTTCTTGTGCACAGGGGAGTGTAATTTCCCATATAGCAGCTGTCTAGTTACTGAAGCCAGTTTAGTGGTTACAAAGTGCAATAATTACAGTCAAACCTATAGCTACCAGGTTTGCATATTATAATCATAATGGCACGTTCAGTTGTGGGCGAGGGACATCCTATGTTGCATGTTTATTACAGATTCCGGATGCTCCAGTTCACCATATGGTCAATAAATCTAGCATTATTTATTACAGCTCTATGAATATCACACAGGACACTAATAGTCCAATGTAACTACAGTACAATGCTTTTAATATATAATGAGACATCATCTACATGATGCATGTACATGTATGTACTTTAAGGTGGGGAGGGGGACAAAATTGAATGATATTTCATATACATGTAGTTCTCAGTTGGATAATTTGTACCTCAGAACCCATACATGTACATGCTCAACTGTGGTACCTAAAGTAGTGTGTACTACATGTAGATGTCCCAAAACTATTTCGCCAGCGGTCTTCTCTGATTGGTCTTGTGATATCAGTCTTCTATACACATATAGTAGTACTATATATATGTTTCACAGCGATTTCTGTAGAATGTTGTTGCGTGATGAATATGTCAACTGACTTGTAAAACTGTTCTTGTTTTTAGAACTACTTTTAGATAAAACCCTTATTTTTGTGTTTTAATGTAATGAACTAACCTGACTGACTTAAAGCTGCATAGGCTTATACTACAGAACCATAGGTTTTAAGTTCTTCTTTTAAAGTCATGTTAAAAATATCACCTTGCAAAGAATTGGAACGCCAAAACATTGAAATGTTTCGCTGTTGCCAGCTAATTATCCAAATTATGTATATTTCAAATTATGTACATATTTCAAAAGCCACTTTAGACACTGCCTATTGTGAGGTAAAGAAGCAGTATCTACTGTACATGTAGATAGAAGCTCCCATCGCTAGAAATCTATTGATAGTTGTAGAATAGGAGTAAATTTATGATCTTATTGTCAGTGTAAGTATGTAACACAGAGACATGCAGTACATGTAGAGTACTGTGCATCAAGTTAATTATTAGACTGTGTTCAAATGGGCTAGCCGTAGTGGACATTTGGGAATCATCTATTTTAGATATTTGAGCTGATAAGCTGCAGGAGATTTTCTTTAAAGCACAAGCTGCTGATTTCGGTCCTGTGTTGTTGAGCAGCTAGTGTTATGGGAATTTCCAAAATGTGGGTCTACGTCACTCTACTTACTTGTAGAGCCGAATACTAAATTTGCATGTAGGGGAGGATTCGATCCGTTGTAACTGGAGGTACCTACCTTTCTCCGGGACGGCCCGAGTCCTCGGGGGTCTGCACGGGTGACGATATGTTGCCTTGTCAGCAGCCCCCGCCCGGCTACGGGAGCTGGCAGTTTCGTGGACTGAGCGGGGGACACTTCCCGTTCCCTTTCCTCGGTCAGTGTTCACGGAACCTCCCAACACACAGGCAAACGTCCCGGCAAGGCAAAGAAATCGTCCTGTGCCGGGGCCGTACCCATGAAAGGCGACCAGCCAAGAGTGGCTCTGCTACCGAGCTCACCGTGCCCGCCCTAGGCCAGTGCACCGGGCTGCTGCAGTCGGAGGAACTCCCCCTCCGCGGCTCAGTGCGCCCGGGCCCTACCGGCGCCGAATGGCCTCAACCAGGGAAGTGTATAGCAGTCGCCTACGGCATTTCTTCAGATGGTGTGGACGGCGGTCTCTACATCCCCCCCCCCAATACTTCTATAGGGGAGGTGGGAGACTTCTTGTTATACATGTTTGATAGCGGTCTTAAGACGGCCACGGTAAAGAATTTCCGGTTGGCCATCTCCGCAATTCATGAGGGATTTGCAGACGGTTCCTCGGTTTCGGATAACCGAGCGATTCGCCAGCTCATGAAGGGGATGTTTGTTTCTCGTCCCCCTATGCGGACGTTAGTTCCGTCTTGGGATCTTGGCCGCGTGCTATCAACGTTGGCAGAGTCCCCCTTTGAACCGATGGATAGTTCAACTCTGTTGCAACTAACCATTAAGGTTGCGTTCCTGCTAGCTGTCGCTACTTCTAGACGACGTAGCGAGCTACACTCCCTTTCAGTGGCAGCGGGGCCTATCCGGTGGTAACCGGGTGGTGTCCGTCTGATCCCCAAAGCGGGTTTTCTGGCTAAGAATTAGTCCGATTCTTTTATGCCCCCAGACATTTTTGTCTCGGACATTAAGTCCTTTTCAGCCGTAGTTGATGACCAACTTTGGTGTCCCGTCAGGGCACTTAAGGGGTATGTCAGCCGCACGAAGACGATCCGGGTCGGACA
>JAVCKS010000460.1:0-13581 GCA_032273685.1 Pteraster tesselatus | reverse complement strand
GAGAAGGTACGAGTTTGAGAAGGTACGAGTTTGAGAAGGTACGAGTTTGAGAAGGTACGAGTTTGAGAAGGTACGAGTTTGAGAAGGTACGAGATGACCTGCAACCAAAGATTTGGGTGCTAAATTCTAGTTTCCCTTCATTTATTTCCCCCTAAATGTACCTTTATTAGACTGAGAAAAAATCTAAAAGTAGGAATCGGTTGAGGAAAACGTTTTTAACTCGATGGTATCTGTTTTCAATGAAAAACAAATTTAACTTGTTAAAAATTTACCTTTTGTGCCACTGACTATTCTTATGTCCTGAGTAAAGGCTACACTTGCAGTTAAGAGTCTAGTTGCGTATACAGTAATCGATATACACGTGCAAGTGTAGCCGCCTTTTGCCTCGTATGGATAAGGAGAAAGTCTTCAGCTTTACATTCATACCATTTGTTTTCTTGACCACTAAAGATGGAGATTTTTGTCTTTGGCGGTCAAAATGTTCATAGGGGGAAGTACCAACTCAAAACATACATACTGCATTGCAAAACGTGATATATGCATTGTTCATTTTTAAATTGAAAGATTGTTGAGATTTTCAGTAGAGATCCGAAAGCCATACCAAATACAAATTTCAGAAACTGGTGAATGAGGTGATGTAATGTATTGCCTATTGCTTAAATCAAAATTCTGTATGGCATTTGGTCCTCTGAGGATGACTTTTCTATAATCACTGAAATGGCATACATGTACACTGTACATGTACATGTACAAACTTGTATTTTGCGATGAAATTCTTTATACATAAGGTCATATTGTTCTAAATTCTGTGTACATGCACTGCATGTACTCCTCAGGAAGATTTCTTACCCAAATACATGTACACTGTACGGTACTATACACTACAGTGCAAAAAAGAATTAAACAAAAATACTAACAAAAATTTACAACTTTTGACACATTGTGTATTTTTTGGTACAGAATTGTACGCACATTCCGAACGAGTGGAGGAGCAGGCGGGCAGACTGTGATGGATGACTCCGGTGATCAGGACATGTACGTGTCACAGCTGAAGGAGGTGTTTGATAGCTGTGATGCAGGTGGTATTGGCATGTTGAATCGAGAGGAACTGTTTGAGCTGTGCTCCAGGCTTCAGCTAAACGACCAAGCTGATGAACTGTTACATCATCTAGTGGGTGACAGCACCCAGACACTGGTAATTCGGGTTATGCCGCACTGGCCCTAGCAACAGCAGGCACCTGGGGACAAACATGTGACCCACTCCGCAATAATGAGTCTCTTGTCACCCAAACATTTACCTACATTTATTTGAGTTATATCTATGACTGGAAAGAGCACAATATGATGTACATGTAATGTTGGACACCTATTGCATATTTTGTTAAAAAGCTATCGTCTTTCGAACAACAAATTATAGGTTCTAATGTGTGTAAATTCTTGTAAAATTAAGTTACATAGCTCAAATAGGTTCACCGACGTGGGACTCATTTTTGCAGAGCTGGAAATGCTGATTTTGATAACTTCCTGTTCTTTGACATTATGATAGGGTGCGTGTGTAGTTTATATTACACAGAATTTATGCCAATGGTATTTTCACATGGGTGGAGATAATTAGGTACAAAGTTTAAAATACGGTGCAAAGTTCAATGTCCACAAAAGATTCTTAACAAACGTTCCTTTTCATATATATACATAAACCTTCTGGTGAACCCTGATAGCATATTCTGACAAGTATCCAGAGTGGTCAACAATAATCAGTCAACTGTTAGTAGCTCACAGCGACAATATGATAGGTATAGGAGACTCAACAGATCATATATATTCAAGACTAGGCATACATGTACCAAGGCCACGGTATAACCGAGCCAACTGACATGTACTGGTACTGCTGCTGCTGCTGCTGCAGCAGTTTCCGACCTGCTAAAGATAACTGCTGCTGTCGCCACTGCGCCCAAAAGTCAACAGAAATATTTTGAGACCTTTTATCAAGTTTTTGCAAACCTTCCATAAAAATGTACTATTGGTGGGGCTGTTGAGAAATGAGAAAAATGTAATGTAGGGAGAAAACATCTGATACCCACGTACGATGCGGCTGATGGTGCCATGGCCGCATCGCGCAACGTGTACATGTATTTGATGTACTACACTGTATGCGTATTGCGTACATTTGATTGTTTTGTACAGTAATAAATTTAAGTCAATATTCATCAGAATGATGTAAATGAGCTGTGACGACACGTTTTGATCAAAACGGACTACACCTCGCCGAAAGGACAGCTACAAAATGCCCTTTTTAACATAAAAATGCCTCATCTTAACAATAATACTGACATGTACCTGTTTATTTAGCACAGTTCTTTTCAATAACATGTTCTAAACAGCCGGAGTGGGGCTTTAAAATGTTTGGTGAAAAATTGTCATGAAAACTTTATTTGTAACTTATTTGTATGGTTAGGTCACTAATCATTCTGCAGATTTCTGTTGAGTTAACCCAAGAATTACACTGTCAAGTTTACTAGTAGAAATTAACACTGTACCATGTACTGTGCTCCATTGGTCGGTCCTTTTACATGTTGAATGATTTTGCTCACGTGTATCAGTAGCAAGTACAATGTACATGTGCAGTATATTCAACCATAATTCAACAGTACATACTGCCTTGTTTCCTCTGACCAATTCCTATCAAACTCAACGATGTCAAATCATGGTCCACACCATTGCCAACAAACAGAACAAGGGCATAGAAGCTTCACCGGTACTACTTCTAAAGGAATTACCAGTAACACTAGAAATCACATGGTTTCCAACCAACTGCTCTGTTTCAGATTGACTTTGATACTTTCAAGGAGGGTTTTGTGATGGTGCTGTCCAGTGCTGTAGACCTTGATGGTATTGAGGGACTAAGTGATAATGAAGAAAATGTAAGCCTCGGAAGTATTAATGAAGGTAATTTATTTCCACTCGCATATCGGTGTGATACATTTACATGTACATGTATGTTGTGGCTAAGCCATTCAGACCTGTGATATTGACAGAATATCAAAAATTAAATAATTATTGGATATTTTAAAATATGTGACCTGCTCTGCAAAAATGAGTCACATTTCGCAAAACCGTTTTTTGAGTTTTATTATTATTTGTCTAAGGATTTACACACATTATAACCTAGTATTTCTTGTTCGAAAGATAATACCCTTTTTAATAATACAAACTGCAATGTGTGTCTAAAATACATGTACATGTATATCAAAATAAACCTGGTATTGCATTCTTCCAGCCAAATATACAACTGGAATAAAGTTGTTGGCAACATGTGACTCATTTTTGCAGAGCGGGTCACATAAAAAGTACTGTCAATTTGATCAATTTTATCTTGAGAAATAATTGTCATCACTTGTTCAATTGATAATTTGGTAGGTTTGCCCTTGTTATTACGTGTACTTGTACAGCACGAAAACATCCATCAATAAGTATTTTCTTGTTGAATATGAATTATTGCTGTAAACCGATCCATTTTCATGCCTAAATTTAATCCTGCATGTTATAATACGGGCAAACCGACCAAATTATCAATTGAACATTTAACATTATTTCTCAACAGTGGCGTAACTATAAACAGTGCAGGCCGCGGTGCGGTTGTACTGGGCCTGTTAGGTGGGAGGGCCCGGCCTGGCCTGGCCTGCACAGATGCGTAATTCGATGAAATTAATGATTTCTTATTCTCTTTGATACATTATCGTTGTCATAAAAAGACAAGCTGAGCATCTGCAAGCCGACAGAGCGAGCAGTCACCATACATGTATGCCTTACAAACAAAAATGCTTGTGTAACGCTTTGTCACCTTGTGGTATAAGCCTGAACACAAACACTATCGATGTCACAAACTCAAGAAAAATGTTCCTGCCAGTGTTAGCTTTAAAACAATGTGCTGCCCGCAGCCCACATAAAGTAAAATTTGCCAAAAAATGCACACGGCTAGGGCCTGTCGTAAATAGCTTACAGCTAGGTCTGTCGTAACTATGTTATGCCACTGATTCTCAGTGTGTAATCAGCCTGGACTAGTTGGACAGCACGCCCCTAATCTCTGTAGTGCATGGTAGCATATACATGTAATGTCAATATTCATCTTTTGTAAAATTTTCACCTTAGTGTCAATAGCTGAAGAAGTAGAAATATCCCCCAAATACGTTAAAGGGAAAAAAAAGTATGGTCGGAAGTCGCGGCCTGACTTTGACCCTGACTTTACGGCCGACTTCTCTGACATTGAGACAGACTTCAGCAGTCATTATGGTGGGGTTGACTCTTCACGAGCGGCAGGCAGTGGGCAGGAGGACATGGCCAGCGAACATTCCAGAAAGTTTGACAGAAGCTGGAAAGCTACTAAATCATTGTCTTTTGCTGATGAGGTTAGTTTCAAAGTAAGCTAAATACAGGTGTACATGTACATGTATGTTACATATACTGACATACTGAAGGACTGGTTACATGTATGTTCATTTTGGGGTATTGTTGTAGCGGCCACAGCCTTACAATGCATGAAGGAATGTGGACCCATTCTCTTGAAGTGACTAATGTGTACAATTTGTACAAATCAAATGTAAGTTCAAAAGTAAGACAGAATTAGACAAAATTAGTAACAATTGTGGTCATTTGTTTCTCAGAGCCTAGATGGACTAAGTAACATCAACGATGCATTTGATAGGGACTCCATGGCCTCCAGTCCTGCTCCTTCAAGTTCCAGAAAGTCCATCCCTGCTGCCATCAATGAGACCTTTGAAGCTGAAGGTTAGACCCCAGTCATATCCAAATCTATATATTGTTCTCAGTGATGACACAGACATTTCTGTTACATACATTGTAAAACTGTTGAGATGTCTACATGTACAAGTACACATGCAACACTGATGCATACCATTTTGCATTTTTTCCTACTTAAAATGGTAGAAACATTTAGGTTTTGTTTTTTGGGGGGGAGGGACGAAGTGTACACAATAAATGCATTTTTCTACTCAAAAAGTCATAAAAACAGAAATTTTTTAGTATAAAACAGAAATCACGATTTTGCTATTTTTTGTAACGGAAAATCTAGTACAATACATGTACATTGTGCCGTAGCGTAGTTGGCAATCAACAGGCAATGCTAAAGGCTACCTACATGTATAGTGTGTACCAGCAAAGCATACATGATCACTCCTGCTTGCCCACAATGTTAAACATTCGTGTAGTCACTTCAAGGTGAAAATTCATCAAAAACTGACACTCGACTATGTACATGTACTGGCAATGATTGCCCTTCCTTTCGCTTTCCTTTCCCTGATAACCTTAGGTCAGATGCATGCATCGATGAGTTTGATGGAGGTAGCTCCGACCGATGCAGAGCAAGTGCAAGCCATCTGGGATGAGGTGGGAGTTGGCAGTGATGGTTTCCTGAACATGAGAGAGTTAGCAACAGTCTGTGAGCACATCGGCATGGAGGACATGGATGATGAGGTAGGCAGTCTTTGGACTGTTATAGTTGGATAATTGAATGATCGGACACTGATCTGGTAAAGTTGAATTTACCAGATTAAACAAGTTATACATGTACATGTAGGTACTGTTAGGTGACCATGAACATGTAGGGACCCTTAGCGAGGTCATCAAAACAGTCACCGCGGTTTCACCGCAAACCAACCAGGGTTAGGCCGACCACGAACCGACCGCAAGTTTCTGGCAGGAATAATAAGCTGGGCGCTGATCTTACTTATTGTTATGTTAACAACCTGATGAATATGTTAATTCTTAGCAGCGACCGCAATTACCGCGAGTTTTCCGTGACTTTTCATCACGGACTTTTGATCGCTTTAAGAAAGTTGTTTGAGCCGATATGGTTCTTGTTTTATGTAACGTGTGGCGCTATAATTTGTCAGACCTAGCTTGCTTTCAAGTTAAAAAAATATAGGTTTTTGTTTTGCCATTCTTTTTCAATCGGGCACAAATTATTTTGTTTTTGAAAAACAAAAATGTTTCAAAACCAAAGATTATTATTCTAACGCCTGTTAATTTTACTCGAAAGCCATTTTTCCAGAACTGAATGGTTTTGGTCAAATGCTGCAGATTATCTCATTTGAACGCATTTATGTTCTCTTATTTTTCAGGTCAGGTTAAATTGCATTATTTGGTACGTACAAAGTATTTTTCCCCGTTCAAACGCAAATTTTTTGGGTTCCCACAGCGCCAATAATAATGTCCATACGCTGTTGCCAGGTCGATCGTAGCACATAGGGTGGTTCCTGCGTGACCGCTTTACATGCATTGAATAGGCTGCAAACCAGCTAAATGGTATATTTCTCACTATGGGGAAACCCCTTATCACGAAATATGATTTGCAACCTTTTAACGTCCAAAGCGGCAGACACAGCGTGGCTCCACACAAATGAGAATACCCCTTTTGTGAACGCCCCTGATGAATTTAATAAAATCGCCCAGTGCATGTACATTCCCACGTGGAGGCCAGCACCGCTGGTGCAGCGTGTACCGCACATGCTACAGGAACCCAACCATGGACGAAACTCACCGTAAAATTGGAATGGGGACTGTACCGAGATGGGAACGACGTTCAAGTTCATTGTGATTCGTGAAGAACCGGATAATAAATTGAATTCGAAAGGGCCTGTGTGACTTGTGGGCGCTGAAAATATTTTGTGCACAACCGGAATACAACTAAGAATGGAAGGGACTTTGAACGCTCACTGCGAGCAACATGAGCATGGAGCAACGGCAATTTTGTTTATATTTTAGAAAATCGGCACGAGGATGATTTTTGTACCCTGAATTATAACTTTACCGTAACTATACAATGTACATGACATTATTCACGGTAACGGGAAAGTTAATATTTAGGAAAACTACATGTATTTCGTCTGTGTACATGTCCATTATGTACACTAAAATCGTTCCTGAGATTTGGCATAATTAATATAAAGGTTTGGTGTAATTAAATAAAAATAGGTTTGTATCGTAAAATGCTCAGGCCTATATTCTTCAAATCAATTCAAAACTGAGCGATTAACGGTAAAGCTAGCTGTAGGTTCAAACATTTGCAAAGCATCGTGATTGAATTCTAAATTATGTTCTTAATTTTATACAAATTTAGACCTGCAAATTTCAAAACTTTACCTACATCGGCCTGGTATAAAAAGTGGCGGTTACATTCTAAATTTGTGTACAGATGTCAGATGATAAATTAGTATTACATATATAGTAAATAATGCATTGTTCTATTAAAGTGAGTCTAATATCTACACCACATCGAACTACATGTACATGTACTGTACATAGCATTGTATTTCAATAAATAATTTCTTGTGATCCATTGACAAAGAAGATATTCATCTCGGAGACCAGGATTTCTGTTCACTGTTCCGCTATCTGAAATAGAATTTAACAATATTTTGTTTATCTTAAACCGTAACGATCTGTTAAAGTACCAAGTTTATAATGAGAATTTATATTGCGGTTGAAAGTTTTCTATTGTTACCTACCTAAAACAACGCGCACTGCGTGCCGGGTTTTTGGAGTACGCGGTGATCGCGGACAATGGAGACCATTTTTTGGAAGGAGTACGCGGTGACCGCGGTCGAGAAACACCTTGATTTCTATTGGTCAATTTTGACAACTGCCGCGGAGTACGCGGGCGCCGCCGACTGAACAAATTTAAATATACTTTAAATATAAAAGAGGCTATTGTTATGCAGTTTTGTTGATATGTAAAGCAGGCATTCTAGCTGGAAATTGCTATCGGCGGCAAACCGCGGACTCCGCAAAATTACTGTTTTGAGGACCTCCCTTACAAAGGTGACTAAAGTATGGTGCTTAAAACCATACTTGAGTCACCTGTGTCACCTACTACATAGAGAACTTCTTCTTCGGCTGCTCCCATTAGGGATCGCCACAGCAGATCAGAAGTCCGCATATTTATTTTGCAGATGTTTTACACCAGATGTCCTTCTTGACACAACCCTACATGTACGTTATGATTTTAGTTTTAGCCCCATAACTAGGAAAAAAAATCACGAGGTTAGGCAGAGACTGAAAACCCACTTCACATGTAATTGGCACCAGCGGGGTTTGAACCCGGGACTTACAGAGGTGAAGGCGAGGAAACTAACCACTGTGCCATCTAACCGCTGCGTCACCTAATTACCCCCCCCCCCACACCTACATGTACCTCCACACCCCCCACCTACCTCCACACCCCCCACCTACCTCCACAACAATGTTACTCTTAATAATTACTTTAATCTTCCTCAGGAATTGAACAATCTCTTCAACAAACTGGATGTGGATCAAGACAACCAAGTGGGCTTCCAAGAATTTCTGGAGGGACTATTCCGTCATGAAGGACCACGCCCTCCTGCTACGCCCCTCCCTAGTGCCTTGTCTACTGCTCAGAGGAAGAAGACCCGCATGCCAGTCATCGGTAGTTCTATGGATGACCCGCTATATCAGACGAACACACCTTCCATGATGATATCGGGTACACAGTTGTTCTCTTCGCTGGATTATAGCAATACGGGGTAAGTTTCCTATACACATGTACAGTTACTGTAATAACCATTACTAAAGGAGTCAGATTGCATGTGGAAAATTTGATAGCTTGGGAAGAAACAACATTTATTATTAGATCCAATCCAAGTGGTAATTGAAGCTTGGATTCTATCAAGTTTCTATCGGCAAGTTTCCATCGGCGAATTTCCATCGACAAGTTTCCATCAACAAGTTTTGATCAACAAGTTTTGATCAACAAGTTTTGATCAACAAGTTTCAATCAACAAGTTTCAATCAACACGTTTCAATCAACACGTTTCAATCAACATGTTTCAATCAACACGTTTCCAAGAACAAATTCTTTAAAGTCTGCCAAGAGAATGATGCTGTGAGCAGTGTATTATAATGAAATTTGAGAGGCCAGATTCAGCGGTTTGTGTAATCACTGTCGTATGTTTGTAAACCCGTACATTGTTACTGATGTGGTGATCGCTTGTGGCGGTTATCATAAAAGATTGACTTTTTTATCGCCAGTGATTATTACTTTTGCAGGAGATAAATAGTGTTTGGGGTGATAAATCAGATGAAGATTTTGTACACAAAGATTTTTATAATAGTGATTGCAGTTGATGATAATCAAAATATGGGGCAAGCATTAGCAATGTTGAAATGCAAGTCATTAATTTGAGTGCATTTACAGGTTTATATGGATAATTACACCAAAATGGTGCAGTTACCAGTTAACCTTTTTAATCATAATCATAGGCATACAGGGCGGGAACAATTGCCCCCAAAATTTGGGCAAAAGGTTCTGAAATTTGTTGGCACATGTAGTTATATCACTCAGCAAATATTCCCAGGAATATCATTGTTTGAGCAATTTGGCTTCTTGCCCTCTAGAAAGAACTGGTCGTTGTACGCCTACATGTACATGATCATAACTCAAACAAACCCTTGTAGGATACATGAATTTGTACAGCATGCAAAGGTGCATGTTTGTACTGTTTGTAAAGAGACGCTTCGTCTTCCAGAAAATAATGAGTATGACTGAGGGTGGGTCACACTTTACCCGGATTGCTCAAGAACACTGTGCGTTAATGACGATTGGTACCCGTCATGTAGCACAAACTAGGGGCCGCGCAAATTGGGTGCCATGCACGTCGGGTTGATTTTGGGCCATTCGGTAAAAAATGCTGCCGCAGGGTGCATTGTGTTTCTACCAATATCTTAAAATATACAGCTATACATAATTATGTACATGTACATGTACGTACATGTATGTCACAAAATCAAAATGTTTTGTTGTCAAAAAATGCATTTACATGTAGGTGCGATATTGACAGAATATTTAATATTCTATAATTATCGGATATTTTATAGGGGAGCCTACCATACATGTACATGTACATGTACATGAGGTCATCTAATTAAAACATGCACTGTACATCTGAGAATACATGTACTGTACATGTAGATGATATCAATATCTAATTATCCGATATACAATATGCGATATTACAACGATATCCCGCCTACTCTACAATTGCTAACCAATAGTTCATTTTTGACAAGAAAACACTCAGCAACTAGATCTGTAGATGGATGATGTTTTCGTGCCATACATGTACATGTACATACAACTGTACATGTATACAATGTACATGTATACATACATGTACACCACTAAAAACGTCTGGCAAGCATCGATTATAACTTCTGTGAATAAGGCACACTCATAGACATCAATTTTAACCGGTAACCTGTTCGAGTGAGCTAGCGTGATTTGTCGTGCTTTTATTTGGCCCATAACTACCACACCCACCAACAGGAGCTTGCCAGATCCTTGTACAGGGTACCCTGGCATTTAACACAATGAGGGTAACAATTGGTAACCTTTTCGAGTGAACTCGATGGCCCGGGCTCCCGGTCTATTGTGTCCTTGGGCAAGGCACTTAACCACACTTGCTCTTGGGATGTGAAGCCGTAGGTCCCGTGTGACATGAACGTTAAAGAACCCAGAATACTTGTATCGTGAAAGAGAAGGGGCATGTCCCGGTATTTCTTGTAGTCTATTGGATTTGTAAATAGTAATAATAGTCATCAAATGATCCCTTTCCTGTAATTGGCGGTCCTTCCGCTGTTGGATGTGGTGAATAAATAAATGTAATACCAAACTTTGTATTGTACATATAGTTTACATATAATGTAAATCTATAAATAAAAACAGTTTATTGTTTTAGTACTGGACGTTCAGTACATGTAGCTTAGTATAAAATGATGTTTGTTACTATAACCTGTACTATTTTTTCCTGAATCAAAAAGTATGGTTCTTTAAATTGAAGTGCCAGTTGCTGTAATCAAATGCAGACAGTCAACTGTTGTTCCACAGGATCGATTCTTGTGTATACAATGTATGTACATGTACATGTACATGTACATGTATTTACAGTGTACATGGATATAAAAGATTAGTGCCACATGTTTCACCATTTCATTGTCACTGGCATGATGATGAACCAAGCAATTAATATGCTTATTCAAGCAAAAGAAAAATAACAGGTGTTATTTGTACACGTACATAAGTGAACAATTATTATATGTGCACTATTTACTTGTGCTTACTAAGAGTACACACACACATTGTATGCCGTGAATATGATCTAGTTTTCTGTCAAATATTGATTTCAAATACCCATATTCTTACATGGAGTAAGATGTTTAAGTACTTGAAGGACAATCTGCCATTTAAACAGAAAGATCATGCTTCAACTGATGATTCCGAGTCAAAAACAGATGAGTTTCACAGTGAAGGCACTAGGTAGGCACGCACGTACAGGTGTACATGGAATTGTGCAGTATACTGTACATGTAGGTTTTTAATGTTGTGTGTCAATAGATGTTATATTTTACACTGGTATGTATTCATTTAAATGCATGTACATACAATGTATGTATGTACAATGTACATGTATACCGGTAGTGATTTATTAATTTTAATTCGTTTGACAGACTATACAGTATAAGAAAAACTAAACTGTGGTTTCTTGTTTTTGTTTCAAAATATGAATAACTTCAGCACGTGTATCACATTCCCTCACTCTGTATGTTCATGTACAGAATATAACTTAGCAATACTGTGATTCCAGACAAGTATGTACATGTACATACACCTTTTATGTGTTTTTTGGATAATAAGTTAGCTGGATACATGCGCGGTATAAAAATCCAATTATTATATCATTATTATGACAAAGTCAATACCGGTAGTTTTTGAGATCACCTACAGAAAAGTAGGATAAATGATGATGATATAAGATTACCAACAACCAATGTGATATTCTCAACCGGATGCCAGCAGCAACCTCCAATGTCAGTTCCTTGAATCCTACAATGTACATGTAGTTCCCTAATAATATTCACTATGTCATGACAGATATGCTGACACAGAGGACATTGCTGAGCAGTTTGCTGCCCAAGGTGTGCACAACCCAATGGAAGTACTACAGGTACTGTACACAGACTGTGACTAGTCTTTTTATTTATTTAATAATCAATTATTTATACTGAAAACTTGTTAGACATAAACTCCTGGATTATTGCAATGGACTGTCACAGCAGTAGTGTAATACATGTATTAGGAAATGTACAATGTACTAGTACCACACCTCTCAAACTATGGGCCGTGACCCTAAAATTGGTCGCCAAGCATTTGCTGTGCAGGAGTTGCATTTAAAACAAATCTGAGACACATGCAGCAGGGTCTTTTTGGGTTGTGGCTATAACTAGGGAAATCACAACGGTCCCCCGGAGAAAAGTTTGAGAAGGGCAGTACTAGTACATGTATCTGTTTACAAAATACATCACAATGCTACCATTCATTTAAACTGTAGTGTTAGTAATTTTCAGTTTGGTTTTTGGAATGTTTACATTGTAGCTTGCAATTCAAAAATAATGAAAAACCTTTGGTTTTTAGAAAAGGGTAGATGGTTCGATAGGGACTGAAAACCCAGTCTGTGTTGTCCCCAGCATTTAGGAAAGTGAACTGGCATAAAAGCAGGATATTGA
Organism: Pteraster tesselatus; assembly: GCA_032273685.1. Lineage (NCBI taxonomy): Eukaryota > Metazoa > Echinodermata > Asteroidea > Velatida > Pterasteridae > Pteraster > Pteraster tesselatus. The sequence continues at coordinate 987 of JAVCKS010000460.1, read as the reverse complement.
TTTTGTCATTCTCATTTCCAGAATCTAGATGTGGATATAGCCTCGGGTAAAGTGAATCTACAAGATCTGTCTGTTTCCTTGGAGCATGCGCTAATGACAACGGACAACAATGGCATCTACCAGGCAGCATTAACCTCCTACCAGGCTGAGCTTAAACACCTCAGGTGAGAGCAGCACAGACTTAGAGTCTATGACTGGCATTATGTCTGTAAAATTACAGACGAAATACCGCTATTGATTGTCCACAGACACTCCTGTTATCCGATAAACATGTTTTGTGACAATTCATTTCTTACAGTCTACGTATATGCTCCAATACTACATCATCACTGACTCAGTGTTTTACTGAATCACTGACAACTTTTACCCTCTGCTTTATTCACTAATAGAAGCCAACTGGACTCGCTAACTGACGAACGGAACAAACTAAAAGCAGACACCAATGAGGCCAACCAGCGTAATGCCTTGTTAGTCAAGGAGGTGGACGAGACCCATGCAAATATCCTGAAGACTAATGAAGCTAAGTTACAGTAAGTCCATTCTAGTTTCCAAAAAATCTCTTTGTTGAGTGTTTGTAACATTTATTAGCAATAATTGAAAAAAAAAGGTTGGGTACCATTATACTCTTTGTATTACCCTCTAACTACAGTCAAACTTGCCGTAGCGACCACTTGCAAAGAACGACCACTTGTCCGCAACGAACAACATAAATTCCTCCCTACAAAAATCACGTACAAAATCGTCCTCATACAATGACCACTTGTACAACGCGACTAGCGACCACTCATTTGCTTACCGCGGATGCTGAAAAGTTGTACACAACGACCGTGTTATGGTGCTTTGATATCGTAATCATTGTTCAAACCACCAAAGACCTTGTTTATTTGAAACAATCACGCCTAAAATCTCGCAAGTCTTTCCGAAACGTCCACGACTGTCTTGACCGCAAACAACGCACGCGGTTTCTCGGCTTTCTTTAAAGCAAAG